>JANHFT010006054.1:83870-96582 GCA_032467955.1 Pseudoxenodon macrops | reverse complement strand
GACAGACAGACAGACAGACAGACAGACAGACAGACAGACAGACAGACAGACAGACAGACAGACAGACAGACAGAGATAGAGATAAAGATAGATGATAAATGATATGTCGATTAAATTAGATTTGGAGCTGCAAAAATCTGAATACCCACTAGGAAGCTACAAAGGATTTAAAAAATGTAACTGGGTCATCTGGATTTCTGCAGTTCCAAGGTTGAATTCGGGATTAGGGTTACACCATAAAAACTGCTAAAATCACAAAATATTAAGGACTTAGAACAGCAGTTCCCAACCTTTGTAGCTTGGCAGCCCAGCTGTGAGTGGAGAGTGGAACTGGGCAGCAAAGCCCTTGCTCAACTTGCACAAGTGGTGGGTGCAAGTACCCGCTGGCCTGCCATTCACACAAGTTGAGTTGCATGTGCGGATGCTCCAGCCGTCCACTCACATGGCCCAATTCCAAATAGGCCGTGGTCAGGGGGTGTTGGGGACCCCTGGCTTAGAAAGTTTGCTTGCCCTTTTTAGTTACATAAAAATGTTGCGCTATCAAAGATTTTGACTTCCAAACCAATATTTCAAACTGTGTCTTTTCCCCAAATACTGACTGGCTAGCATTTCTCCAGGGGTAGCCATGACACTGCCAGTTAGCAATTTCTATTCTGTGAGTAACGTTTATAACAATAACAAATCAAATATGTTCCATGAAAATGTATTCACATTTAATATGTTTACATATTTCTAGATTGCAGCAATTAGTCCAGCAGACATATGCTATGATGAGACATTGTCAACTTTGCGATACGCTGAAAGGTAGATTGATTTCATATCCTGTAAAATGAATGGGTAGATTAGAATCCAATTGGAGACAAGGAATTAATTATTGATAAACTGTTATTTGACAGCTCGTTTGGTGTAGTAGCTAAGGTATCAGGTTAGAAACTGGAAAATTATGAGTTCTAGTCCCGCCTTAGGCACAAAGTCACACTCTCAGCCCTAGGAAGGAGACAATGGCAAACCATTTCTGAAAAGCCTTGCCAAGAAAACTGCAGGGACTTGTCAGGGTAGTCTCTGAGAATTGGATATGATTGAATAGAAGAAGAAAAAACCTGTTATTTATGTCACATGCCATTATGCAGAGTATCTGGTATATTGTTATCACTCAGAAGATTTACTACTGAGTTAGGAATTATCCATTTTTAATTCACTGTATTTTTTGCACTATAAGATGCACTCCCCCCCCAAACAAAAGTGGGTTGAAATGTCTGTGCGGCCAATAGAGCAAATATTGAGGTGGGGGGAGGGGGTTGATGCAGTGGCAGCATTTGCCACCACCTGTCACCACCGTCACCTGTCACCGCCGCCGTCTGCCACTGCTGCCACCATTCACTGCCACTGGGGAACATTGGAGCCTTCGCTGCTGAGAGCTGATCAGCAGTTAGATTGGCCTCCTGGAATACTGCTAATCAACTGTTCTAGGTGGCGGGGATCTCCGCCGCTGCCAATCACCACCACCTAATGGCAGCAGCAGCAATTAGCGGCAATAATTGGTGGCAGTGAACAATGGCAAATGGTGGCAAATGGTGTCAGTCCCCACTGCTTAGAACAGCTGATTGGTGGTATTCCAGGTTGATTGGCAATCCAACCACCAATCAACTGCTTGATAGCGAAAGCTCTACTGTTCCCCTGCAGCGGCAGCGGCTCAGGTCAGTTGACCTATGGTGGGCGCAACAGAGTGGAACTCTGATGAGCCACAGGCTGGGCCTGCGATACTGTGCTAAAGCTGACTAGGCTGTTTGCTGTTTGCTGCAAGGAAGCTAGCCAGATGAATACCAGAAGGATGCTGGGAGACAGAAGCAGGCTTTTTTTTCTTGTTTTCCTCCTCTAAAGCTAATGTGCATCTTATGGTCTGGAGCACCTTATAGTCCGAAAAATACAGTACTTTATTACACCAGGCCAGGCTAAGTGTAATAACACAAAACATATGTTTGCCAAATTAAAGATGTAAAAAAAAAAAAAAAGCATAATAGACAAAACAGACTGATATATTTTCTTAGGCATGTGAAGATTTGGACATCCTTGTTGATCATAACTGTGAAAAATGCCCCCCAATATTTTAATTTTGAAAACTTTGTAGACATCTTCCCACCCAATAATCTACATCATCCTGAGTAGGATCAGAGCAAGGTGTTCTCTCCACAAAGTTTCCTCTTGTCCCATGTGAGTTGAAACAATCATTTGCCATGGGATTTTGCACTCAAGTGTTGCAAGAGACACATTTAAGATGAGCATTAGTTTGATGGTCAATTTATGTAGGCCAGCTTGTCATAATGCATGCAACTTCAACCTTCCCCAACCTTTCAAAATCTTTGGAAGATCATTTGGACAAGAATTGGCGGTGATGCCTGGTCTGCAAAAATCTAGTCGTTTTGGTTGCTCTTTGCTGGCATGTAGCAGTTATCCAAATTTTTGTAGATCAGATCTGAAAGCCCAATATCAATATTTACTTGGATTCTTTACTCCCTCAAGTCAGTACAGTAATTCGTTTTTTTTTTCTGTTTTGTTTCACCTAAAAGAACGAAAAAAATAAAAAACCAAGCTGTGATAAATTCAGGAACAACAGCAAAACTGATAAATGATCTCAAGATGGAAAATTGTAATTTGTTGTCCAGATTGTCCAGCCTTGGGAATTACGGAAAAACAGTAGTAGATGAAACAAGTATGTATTTTGCAGCAAAAACACTACAATTACTGGATTCTAGACTCTTTCCTGTGTTTTCTGTTGTGTGGAAGGTTTCATGCAATGAAGATGGTGTAGATTCAATACTGCCTGGTGCAGACATAAAAGTATTTTTGCTTGACCATGAGTAACCTTCCTTTCCATGATTGTTTTTCTAACTTGAGCCCTGCCCTGTCTGTCCTACACACATGCTATTAATCACTAAGAGTCCTCTGAAGCAGCTTATTAGAGAGACAATTAGCATGGGAAAGACAGTCTAAGCCTAAAACAGTGAGAACAATCAACCAATGGAACAGCATGCCTTCAGAGGTTGTGAGAGCTCCAACACTTGAGACATTCAAGATGAGACTGGACTGCCATTTGTCGGAAATGATGTAGGGTCTCCTGCTTGAGCAGGGGGTTGGACTAGATGACCTACAAGGTCCAACCTTCCAACTCTGTTAATCTGGGGAAAAAATCTGACAAAACCTTAATCACATACAAGTACTAGACCCCTGAATTGCTCAGATGTCAGTGATGACCAGGAATATCTTTCCTTAGTGGGGATTAGGCCAAAAACATCCATTTCAAGCAGTACATTTGATGGGTTGAACACAGACAGCACATTCCAAATGTACACATTTTATATCTACGCATTTTATAATAATCCAAATACTGATCAGATCCACATCTTCTGGAGATGACCTCCCATCCTCTTCCTCAGCAGAGACATTCCTTTGTCATCACTGACCTCTAAGCAATTCAGGGGTAAAGTTCGTGCACGTGATTGGGGCTTGGATTATGTGTCCCATCCTAAATCCTTTTTTAATAAACTGTTTCCGAGGACTCTTTGTGAATTAAGAGCATGTATGTAGGATACACAAAAAATGCTCTGTGTAGCTCCTTTTTAAAGAACAATTCAGAACTATAATACCGTAGAAATAGCTGTAGTGGCTTCAGGTGGTTTCCTAAGTATAATCCATGTCTAATGATGTCCTTCAAAGCTCTAAATGGTTTAGTACTAGGATAAACAACGTATTTCAGGCCAAGGGCCTTACTTCACTAAAAAATTGGGGGTAGGTAGGGTTAATACCATAGCTCAGTTCGATTAGATTTTGTTTACATGTACATTTGAACAAACTTGCCCAAGGAGCTGCTGATTCAGCTCCTCAGAGAAATTATTGAGTCTGTCATCTGCACCTGTATAACTGTTTGGTTTGGCTCTGCAATCAAACAAGACAAAAACAGACTTCAACAGATAATTAGAGCTGCAGAAAAGAACAATTGCTACCAACCTGTCTTCCATTGAGGACCTGTATACTGCATGAGTCAAAAAGAGGGCTGTGAAAATATCTATAGACCCCTCACATCCTGGACATAGATTGTTTCAATTTCTACCCTAAAAACAATGCTATAGGGCTCTGCACACCAGAACAAAAAGACCCAAGGACAGTTTTTTCCCCGAATGCCATTATCTGCTAAACAACTAATTCCCACACACTGTCAAATTAGCTTCTAAGACTGTATTACTATTCTTCTTCTCATCCGTACTAATATGTATCTCTTCTCACTCATGGCTATATCCATGTTGCTTGTATCTTTACAACTTATATTATTTTTATAGTTTCCTAGTATGATTTGATTGCTTATTAGTATCCTATGACTATCACCAGGGGTGGGTTCTACTTACCTTTCCTACTGGTTCTGGTCACATGCGCAGGAGGCTTTGCACATGCACAGAGGGTTATTTTAAGGCAATTTCTACTGGGAGGACTGATTTCTTCCTGGAGAACTGGCTCAGGGGTGTGGCCAGTCAGACGTTGCTGCCAGTTCAGTGAGCGGAGACAAATGTCTGCTACCAGCTCTATAGAACCGAACCAAACCAAACCAGCAGCAACCCACCTCTGACTATCACTAAGTGTTATATCTTATGATGAAGATATTTTATTTTTTCTTTATGTATACTGAGAGCAAATGCACCAAAGACAAATTCCTTGTGTGTCCAATCACACTTGGCCAATAAAAAATCCTATTCTATTCTGTCCTGTCCTGTCCTGTCCTAGTCTAGTCTAGTCTAGTCTAGTCTATATGGACTATGCCATAATATACATGTAAGTCTGAAGAATTACAAAGCTAGTTGATATTTTAGGCAAAACCAACAAAAAATGCTATCCTTCTACTACATGTCTAAATAGAAATGTTAATAATTCTCTATGCTTTATTGCAATCATATCAGTATGAATATTTTTATTTGATTAAATGAAGATAGTTGGCCTTACTTCAAAATTTAAATGTTACACTGCGTTTTATGTAGATCATAAACACTCATGTATGTTATTGTACATGGATACTGGATGACTTGCATCACTATTATACACATAGTGATTGATTGATTTACTGGGGTTTATATGCTACTCAGTCCAGGGGGACTCTGAACAGCTTACATTTCCTTCTTTCAGTAAGAATATTAAAATAACAAAGTAATATTACAGGAGGGAAAACTCTCTAACAGTAGCAAATAAAGTTACAAATAAAACCGTGGCCACTGAGGAATGATAAACATCTAGACACTTTGCTGAATAGAATTAGAAAACCAACAGCTTTACAGCTTTTATAAAAGGAAAAGGTGGGGAATATGTTGTTGGTTGTGAGATCTGTTTCTGAAATTGAGCTCACCAGAGCATTTGGGATTGTTCCTATTGAACCAGCATCCCTGCTGCATAACAGCCTTCATGCCTGAGGGGTTGGATACCATCTCAGGATTGGCTGAGAGATCTCCAGACTCATGGTCCTTGGGGATTTCAAAATGGGATGGGTCTCTGAAGCAGCTCAAGAGTTCATGGTCTCTGTGGTGGCCATGGATATTTCCCATGGTTTTCTTGTTAGAGCAGTGGCAATGTGATCTTAGAGAGGAGCTTTTATTGGTCCCTTGGTCATAGTCAGATGATGCCATGGTGGCTTTGGATTCTCTTACGCTACCCCCTCTGTAGTGAGGCTGGTCCTATTCAATTGGTTTGCCCCAGAGATTGATGGACACAACTAGGTTTTAAAGGGAGTTGGGAGAAATACAGTTCTGCAGAGGAGTAGGAGTTGATGGAGTTGAAAAGAATCAAGAGACATCTAAAGTGCTGCTAGAAGAAAATAAGGGACAAATCTGATTGAATATGAGGTACGGGTGTTATTAAGGCCCACCTTGTAGTGGTAATAACAGCAAAACATCATTACAGTTGCTTCCTGGTCCAAATCAAGTTGTTGCTTATTACCTACAAAGTCCTCAGTGGCATGGGGTCAGATTACCTGCTGAATAGGGGCCACAGTGGGTCAGGTGGTAAGACATTGGGTCTGCTCACCACAGAGGTTAGCGGCTCAATTCCTGTGAGTGAATAAACCTCGTAAGGACAAGAAAGGAGTCTCCCTTGATTGCCTATTGGCATTCAGGCATCTTGTGGGTAAAAGATAATACCGCCCCAAAAAATTCATTTCAGAGAGGCATCCATTCACTTCAGTGATATCTGGCTAACACGTGCCATACACTAAAATAAGCCAACTTGCTGAGTCATCTTGGTCCCATTACTTCAGCCTGTCCCACATGGTCAGGCAAGAAAAGTAAAGCGAAGACTGCATCAATTAAAGAATTTTGACTAACAAGGTCCAGAAAGAAAGCCATTGCCCCCATCCTTTGGAACATTCTCCTCCTAGAGGTGAGGCTGGCACCCATTCTCCTGGATTTTCAGAAATGCTTGAAGACCTAGCTCTGCTAGCTCTTTTTTCTAGCTCACTTGGGATTCACTGAGGAGTATACAACTGGCTGGTTACTACTCTGAAGCCCTCCTTCATATTTTTAATGTTAATTATTTTATTCTTGTTTTTAACTGTTTTCATATAATATTTATCTATAGTTTTCGTATTTTTACATCTATTTGTACATCACCCAGAATCACTCTATGAGGGAGATGGGTGGTTTCTAAATATGGTATATAAATAAATAAATAAATAAATAAATAAATAATCTTAATCACTACTGGATTGCTATAATCATACTCAACCATCGACTCCCTATCATAATGTAAACAGTTTGCAGGAAAGGATAGCTAACATGTCAGCAACTAATTAATCTAGCGCACAGGAGCAGTACTCAGCTGATAGCATACTTATTGTATTAAAAGACAGTAAGCAAGAATGAAATTAACTCTGTGCAAAGGGCATAATAAACAGAATGCAATTAGTGCCATGTGTGGTTTATCTTTCATTGTTGATCAATCTATTGCTAACCACCGAAGCCCTACTGTTATATTTATTTTAACATTTTGTTTCTTGACTTACTTTTACACAGAAGTTCAAGTTAGCTAACGGCATGAGTATCACAGTCACGATAATGAAGAAAACAAAATTATTAGTATCAAAATTATGTTAAGCAGCAGCAAAACTGTAGTTGGAGTATCTTTAAAAGGTCTTCTGCCACAATATGCCTCCTTAAAATGCCTAATTCCAAAACTGTTAATGAGGCCAGATTAATGCCATTGGGTAGGCCCTTTAAAACCCCAGAAATCTGAGACGTAAGGGCTGCAATGGAATAGCCCACTTCAAATTCAGTGCAAGTGATGAAAGCGAGTGAAAAAGCTGGCAGTTGGGAAGGGTTTTTTCCCCTTTATTAATCTTTTAGAAGCATGATTTTTTTTAAAAAGTATCTAGATTTCTTTTTTCTAAACTTTGGTAAAATTAACCTTGTTCCTAATAAATGGTGGCTGTAATTTGCTGCCCAGTATGCTCCTGGTGCAACACAATTTCTTCATGATATACCAGTGTAACAATAATGCCTTAGTGGACAAAATTAGCAGTTAATTTTGGTAGTTAACATCTCAGGTCCCTTCCTCCATCTTGCAAAACACTTGCTTGACATTTGTCATGATCTAGTATGGTAAACTACAAGGGAAGAAAATGGCTGCTGGAAGACATTAATTGGATAGTTATCTCTACCACAAATTAATAAATAAGAAATATAAAGGATAGTCACTCTTACTTTGTAACTAAAAACATTTGAAAAAAATATTTCCTCAAAATATCTGAAATGGACAAAAAAACATAGGTTGAAATTTGAAATGAATTCAACAATTCTATCCAATTTCCACATTAGTGTGTGAATTTTCTGGAATAAAGACATAAACATGTGTTTATATTGTCAGCATGCAGTTTTCCTTAATACACCTTTAAACACTGTTTTCTTTGGATTGCCTGCTTCAGAGGTGGGTTACAGCAGGTTCTGACCAGTTCTGGAGAACCGGTAGTGGAAATTTTGAGTAGTTCAGAGAACCAGTAAATACCACCTCTGACTGGCCCTGCCACCATCTATTCTCTGCCTCCTGAGTCCCAGCTGATCGGAAGGAAATGGGGATTTTGCAGTAACCTTCCCCTGGAATGGGGAAGGAATGGAGATTTTACAATAGCCTTCCCCTGCCATGCCCACCAAGCCAAGCCAAGCCACATCTACCAAGCCATGCCCACAGAACCAGTAGTAAACAAATTTGAATCCCACCACTGGCCTGCTTGTGCTGTTTCACAAAGTGAAAGGAAGAGCTTGGCTCCATTATGCTTATTTATCTGAAAATTCGTTTATTAGTTTATAGCTAAACCCAGTGAGGTTGCCCCTATTTGTGCAATTAGAATAAAATCCAGAGTGCAACAGGAATATCAAACAGGTTTTGTAGATTCTAAATGGAGATGCAAATAAATTTGTCAAAGATCAAGCTTTTCCTTTTCCTCATAAATCCTCAGAAATTTCCTCTAGGTAACATCCTCATACCCATTTCAAAATTGCACTTTAGATGCAAATTACATTTCTCTAACCAAGTTTTTCTCACTCCTGTCTCTTCTATATGGACCAAATCTGAAAATTGGGTATTCTCTTCTTATCTTATCCAGTGTTTCTTAACTCACTACTCATTACCTTTCTTTTTTTATAAAAAGTTCCTTCAAGTTGCCAACCACAGCATGCAATCAAGAAAGCAAGATTCATTTCCCTTAATCATGTTTAATGCCAGGAAAAGGGGCGTTAAATAATAAGCAAAACTCCAGCCCTCATTTATTATTGAATTCATTAAAGTAGAGGCTCTTGTGAATAATTTGAACTTCTTTCTCCCAGAATTACTTAAATGAAGGGCTAACAGCCCTTTAGCCAGATAAGACTGAAAAGTCCATCCTTCTTTTTCCCTTTGTCATGTTTTGAAACACTCCAATTTCTTTCATAGCCGCAGAGAGTTTACTCATAACTCCATTCCTAAATGACTTGCTAATGAATTACAACCCAGTTGATAATCATTGAACTGCAGTTAATTAAAACTTCAAATTCACCAGTGAAATAAAAATGTTCCCTATGAATCTAAAGAATCCAACTTTACAGTTGATTAGTCAATGTCTTAAAAATACTTTAACAACATTGTGTCTTCCACTAGTATTTAATTACTGGTTTTATCAGTTGCGTTTTTCAATTGGATTCAACATTCATAAATAATAGGTGTTGATGTCATTCTTTAACTACACAATAATTCTACTTGGTTTCTAGTTAATAGGATAGGGATAAAAACAGGACTGGTAATCTGACTAATATCGAATCCTTCATGATACTCCCGGAAGCTTGTCATTCAGACAAATCAGCCATCAATAGGCACATAGAATGAAACAATACGTTCATGCCATTCAAAAGAGATAATAAAGCTAAGGAGGAAACAAAAAGGAAGCACCCACACACGCATACTGCTGAGTTTACCTAATTGTCTAATTAAATGTCTGCAAGCTCAGATAATATTAAGGACTCAACCCTAAGCTACATATATTCTATTGGAACCACCATTTTGTTTTGCTGTAAAAACCTGACTAAGTGGAAACCTCTCTGCTTCACTGTTTAGTTGGTGGTTTGATTACCTGTATGTCCTCCATTGATTAAAAAAATAATGCAGCGATTACCAAACCAAATTCCTTCCAGATGGGATGGATATATTGGACAGCAGGTCCCTAAATTTTCAACAAGGATCCAGTTAGAAAAGGCAGCAGTAAAGAATAAGATAGAAAGAACCAGTTACAGATTCAAATTAGGTGACTGCTTGAATGAGAAAATTTGTTTTTAGTGTGTTCTGGGGCATGGCGTATCTGTAGGAGGTCAAACAGGCAACAGTGTTATTGCGGCAAGAAGTGGGGCTTTGAGTGTAATTCTCTGATTGCCATGTGGTCTTTTTAATACACACACTGTGAACGCTACTGCTATGGAAGTTGTATGTTCTCCATCCCTGGTGGGTTTTAAGAAGAGACTGGACAGTTATCTCTCAAAGATGATTTTATTGGTTTTCCTGCACATTGCAAAGAGTTGAACTATATGATCCTTGTGATATGTTCAAACTCCACAATTCTGTGATTCTATGAGTTATGTATCTGATGAAGTAGAACCATGATCCCCAAAGTTTTCATTATAATAAATTAAGTGCCACAACAATTCCTGGGAGATTCTGAGAGCATAAATACAGAAAAGACTTGCTACATACGGTAGTTTAAATAATGGGGACCCAGATATGAGTCACCATAAAAACTCAATTTACTATATCATGTTGAAAGCCAAAATAAATATTTTACATTTGTCAATACATATTGTTAATTATTTTTGAATTCATTAGCAACTTTTGTGGGTTTTTTTTTAATTTAATGGACGTCTAGGGAAGAAATGCCAAATTGAATATGGCTTGACTAAAAGCAAAGCCAACAACGGCAGCATGAAGACTCAGGGAGATGAAGGACTATACATCTTTTGTTCAGATTGCAGTTCAACACCTTCAAAAAGGACACAAGATTTGCATCCTTCCTTTCTAATCACTTTTGGAAATTGCTTGTTAACTATTTTTCAACTATTTTTCAACTATTAAGAAACCATTGGATCAACAGGTTTTACAGCAACGGGTTAGTTTTCTTCAATCCTTAGCAAAAAAAAAAATAGCAAAAGGGGGATTAGAACTTTAACTTTGGAAAGTTATAAACAGACAAAGAGTTCCATTGGATTTGAAACAAGATTTTGGAATTAATTTTAAGAATTAAAAAAAAAACATGATAAAAGGAGATTTTGAAGATTGGACATTGGAGGGAAACAGAAGGAACTAAAGATTGAAATTAAAGGAGAAGCATACTTAAATTTGACTAACTAATACAGAATGGAGAAAATATTTTCAGATTGGATATATTGAAGGGTATTTTATGAACCATTATAAACTAGAAGTTAAAATTTTAAGAGTGCCTGCCTCTATAGATAGTCTTAAAAAAGATATTATGGAAGAGGAATATGTTTTACCAGATAAGACAAATTTGCAAATGGGTTTAAAAAATGACAGGCCACAATAATTATATGGAAAAAAGGCTGCATCAGACACAAAAATGAAACCAGGTGATGTCTTAACAATTAAAAGGGGACATAAATAGCCAACCTTCAATAACTTTCCTATATTGGATTTACAAAAGAGACTTAATAAAGCTTTAATTAATTTTGTGAGAAAGAATGAAGAAAAACAAAAAAAATGAAGTTGTAGGACATTATTTGAAGGGATTAAAAAGTGTAATTGCTAAAAGTAAAAGGAAGGAATATAAAGTCAGTTTCTTTTGAGCAATGCTAAAATAGATACATTATCCCTGATAACTCTTAACAGATTTTTGCTGATTATGTAGGATTGAACAACAGACATAAAAGATCTGTTTAAAGATAAAAAATATGAGAAGAAAAGATTATTTGTTGTACTTTAAGAAAAGTTGACAAATCTCTACAATTGTTTATACTTGTAGTCTTGCTTCATGAAGGAAGAAGTCATTTATTTATATATTTCTTTCTTTTTATTATATTCTTATTTTTTCTTTCTGTTTTTCTTTTCTGTTTTTCTTTTTTCTTCTTTTAGTTTGTAATAGCCTTTGCCCTTTTAATTGTAATTTTTAATAACACACAAACACACACACACACACACATGGGGTGGGTTCTAACTTACCTCGCCACCGGTTCGCTGCCTCCCATACTGCGTGGACGCGCCTTGCACATGCGCACGCATCAGGCACAGTAGAAAAAAGGCCCAAATTTTTTTTAAAGGTCAAAAACAAGATGCTGATGCATGCGCAGTGCCAAAAACTCGGCTTCTGTGTATGCGCAGAAGAAAAAAATCTGAAAAAATGCAAATAAAAAAGATGGCGGCGCCCACGGAGCAGAAACGACTCCGTGACATCACCAGCGGCCTACTACCTACTCGGTAGAACCAGTCTGGTAGGAACCCACCTCTGACACACACACACACACACAAACCTATATGCCATTTTCCTGGTTAGGTATTTGATTTAGAAAAGCTGTGTGCACTAATTTCCTTTTAAGTGAGTTTCCCTATTATGGAAATCCTGACTATCTGTTTATATGCTATGTCCTCTATTAATTTTCTGATTCCAGTTAATAGCCTCTTAACACTGTATTAGAATTAATCCACCATGTGTGCAGCAGCTTGACTGGAGGCAGAGAATAGTTGAGACCTCAAGGCAGAGGTGACAGGTTAAAAAAAACAACTGGGAATCTTCTGGTGTCTATTATATTGTGACAGGAGAGAATTTGACAAGTACACCCTCTCTACTTTAGCACTGTAGTGGTGGAATATTAGTAGTATGGTTTAATGGGGATGTAGAGGTCATTTCCCCGTTCATGACTTGTGGGTATATAATAATATTTTATGTCAAAACAACAGTAATATAGACACTGTTGTACTATTTCAATGATGGTAGGAAAAGTGATTACTTTTAGCAGAATTATAACTATATGGCACCAGAACATGCTATAGAATAGAATGGAATGGAATGGAAATGGAAATGGGGTGGAAGGACCTTGGAGATCTTCTAGTCCAACCCCTGCTTAGGCAGGAAACCCTACACCATTTCAGACAAATGGTTATCCAATCTCTTCTTTAAAACTTCCAGTGTTGGAGCATTCACAACTTCTGGAGGCAA
>JANHFT010006054.1:41402-60334 GCA_032467955.1 Pseudoxenodon macrops | reverse complement strand
ATTCGGAGTATAAGACGCACCCAAATTGTCAGCCCCAATTAGGGGGAGAAAAGGTGCGTCTTATACTCAGAAAAATATGGTACCTGTTTTAATATACCAGTATCTTGCTGCCCAGGTCTCATAGTAGCCTTACAGTCTCTTCTGGTTGCTCATCCACTGGATTCAAGAGGAAAGAACACATTTTCTACTCTCCATTCCTCATGCCCCCAAATCCCAAGGACCAATTACCCTTGTACATCAAGCAAAACTGTGACAACGTTGAAGATGCTGGGTTTTGTTTTTGGTTGTTGTTGTTTCTTTGCAAGAGACCAAATTTCTTCCTTGTTAAAAAAATAATACTCTGGAGTCAATTTAAGGTTTATATAGTACAGCTAGTTGCTCCCATGAGGCTTTAAGAAGCCAACAGGCATCATCATTTCTTCTTATGAACAGATACTGAAATTATTTTTAAATTTTTATTCAAAAATGGATACACAACCAATTCCCATTTTTTTAGCTTTAAGCTAAAGACTTCAGTATTAAATCAACTCTTCCCTTCCACTTCCATCAGCTTTTATTTGATGAACTGGAGATCTTGAAAATGTGACATTCTTGCAACATTTGAACTGACCTGATAAAAATATTGACCCAATATAGATTTTGATTTATGTCTTAGAGCCAACATTATATGACAAAAATGATTACAGTAATTCCCTAAAGGAAGATAGTTGCTCCTACTTTCACTCATTTTGAGGACTCTGTTGTTAAACGGTGATTGGGACCAGCCTTCTAGCCAGTGTGACATTCCTCTATGAATGACAAAATCTTTTAGACAAGAAATGGGATTTAAATCAGTTCAGTATCACTGAAAAAAATGACAGAATAATGTGGGGCATTGGTTTTAAGTGATAGGATGCATGGATGTATGTATCAGAAGAATCTGTAGTATCAAAAGAAGCTGTAGTAGTTAGTGGAAACTATAGCTTATTCCTTGAGGAAACTTAGGCCAAAGTATTAGAATGTTCTGAAGACATGGAGATGTAGTTCTATCGTATCTGCATTCAAGATAGTGATTTCTTAATGTCTGAAGTTTTGGTCAAAGAATTATTTGATTGAGAGTTAAATGTAATGAGTCCCAGTATCTCCAGAAGTGCTCTCTCTCTCTCTCTCTCTCTCTCTCTCTCTCTCTCTCTCTCTCTCTCTCTCTCTCTCTCTCTCTCTCTCTTGTTGTGTATGTGGTATGTGTGCATGTGTGTGTAATTCCTGGTGTATGGTGTTTAAGTATTTGACATGGCTAACACAGAATTCTTTTCACATATTCATCTTAATTAAACTGTAGTCCCATGCAGAAATGTAAAGTTTAATTGATTAAACATAATGTATTTTCTGAGAAAACATGCCTAGGATAATGTAGTAACATGTGGGTTCAGGTTGTTAATTCCATGCTGTTAGATACTGTGGCTCAAAATTATTATAAAACAGATACTCTACAGAAGATTTATACCTGGCCCACTTCCCTTTGAGAATGGAAACAGCAATTGTCACATTTTTGGATGATTTATGGCATGGATGGGACAGTGGACATGTGTCCTTCCTTGCTTTACTTGATCTCTCAGTTGGTTTAGATACCATTAACCATGGAATACTGGCTAGAGTCAGAGGCCTGGGGATGAGTGGCACAGCATTGTGCTGGTTTGCCTCCTTTCTCTGGGATTAATTATAATTGGTGATAATTGGGGAGGAGAGGTCCCATCCTCGGCCCCTACTGTGTGGCGTACCACAGGGGTTGGTGCTCTCTCCTCTCCTATTTAACATCTACATGAGACCTCTGGGTGAGCTCATCTATCACCATGATATGCTGCTGATTGCTCCTGGTGAGTTAAGTAGTGCTGTGGACATTTTATCCTGGTAAAGGCTGTGAAAGTCCAGATGGAGAACAACAGAGTTCAACTGAACCTTAGTCAGAATGAGCAGCTTTGGGTATTGAGGCCCTTGTGTTTTGTGACTATACCATCTTTGGCACTTGATTGGATTGCACTAACCCAAACAGAACCAGAGCACAATTAGTGATTTTCCTGGAGTTAAAAATCCTATTTGATGTGCAGGTGACATTTGTAGTACAAAGGAGAATTTTTGTATTATGCTCCAGTTGTGCCCGTTCCTAGATTGAGGGCTGTACTCATGGTCACCCCCATATTGGATTACTGTAATGCACTCTACATGAAACTTTCCTTAAAGAATGCTCAGAAACCTCAGCTGATGCAAAATGCAATTGTGCAGGCACTTATTTTTGTCTCTGGTAGAATACACCTCTGCTTTTCAAGTTTCATTAGTTACCAGTCTTTCTTGGGTCCAGTTCAAGGTTTTGATTGTTGATCTTTCAAGGCCTTCAGGTCTTGCCTCTCCCAGATTTCATCTGCCTGTCCTACCAGATCTAACAGAGAAGGCATTTTATGGGTTATATCCAGAGGTGGGTTCCTACCGGTTCTATCCAGTTCTGTAGAGTAGGTAGTAACTCCGTGATGATGTCATGGAGCAGGTTCCTTCGGTGTCTCCATGGGCACCGCCATTTTGGATTTTGCTTCTGCGCATGCACAGAAACGATTTTTGATTGCCGCGCACGCACTTTGCACACATGCTCAAGGTGCAACCCTGAGCGAACCAGCAGTAAGATGATTCAGAACCCACCTCTGGTTCTATCTATCAGCTCCTTAGATATCGGAATACTGTACTATCATGTCACTCCAATCCTTCTTTTTATTAAGCCAGATATGCCCAATTTCTGCAACCATTTTCATATATTTTAGCCTCCAGTCTCTTAATCATCTTTGTTGTTCTTTGTACTCTTTCTAGAATCTCAACATAGTTTTATATCATGGTGACCAAAACTGGATGCAATATTCCAAGTTGGTCTTATCAACACATTATAAATTGGTATTATCACTTCATGTGATCTTGATTCTATCCCTCTGTTAATGCAGCCTAGGACTGTGTTGGCTTTTTTGGAGCTGCAACATACCACTGGCCCATATTTAAGTGATTGTCCACTAGGACTCCAAGATGCCTCTCGCAGTTACTACTGTTGAGCCAGGTACCATCTATTTTATACTTGTGCGCTTGTTTTTTCTTGCCTAAATGTAGAACCTTACTTTTCTCACCATTGAATTTTATTTTGTTAGATAGGCCCCAATGTTTCAGGCTCAAAATCCTTCCGTTTCCTGAGCCTACCTTCTGGACTGTTGGTTATTCCTACCAGCTTGGTGTGGTCTGCAAATTTGATGAGTTCTCCTTTAACCTCTGATCCAAGTCATTGATGAAGATATTGAAGGGTATTGGGTCTAAGAGCTTTGGGGTACCCCCCATTGCATACTTCCATCCATGTAGATGCAGTTCCATTAAAGACTATGTGTTAAGTGTGGTTGGTCAGCCAGTTATGAATCCATCTGGTGGTGATTCTGTCTGTATTGTTGATTGTCATCTTACGATATTATTTTATAATCAAAATTAGGTCTCCAGTAATGGTCTGTTTGAACTGAAGCAGCAGATAAATTACATAATGTAAATAAAATAAGCTATTCTGCTATGACTTAGTTACATATGAATTGGTATAGTGTATAAAGCAATTTCAAATTTCATTAGTTTGAGATTTGGATGCTTCTTTTTCATTTGACTTTCATAGTATTCTTCCTTCTCCAACTTGATATTTTCTCAAACACGTTCTACTATTACTCCCATGCTGCCTGAGAATGTTGAGAGTGATATTTTAAAGTAACTGCAAGATCTCAGGGTGAAACAGGTTATATTTCCTTCTTGATGATATGTCATCTTTTGATGAGATGTAACAGTCTGTATTCATTGTTATAGTGCACTAAACTGAGGAGCAAAAGGGCCACAGTAGAGGCAGGCAAATCTGCAAATCTTTGGTTGGTATTATTTTTTTCTTCTTCCCCTAGAAAATTCAGTCTCAACATATTATTAATGTTATTAATTATGCTTGTGTTTGTGTGCATTGTGCGTGTGCATGTATACATGTTCCCCTCTTTTATTGCTGCCAAGAGAACTACTAGGATGTGTACATGTACAATAATCTTTAGGAGTCAAGATTTATTCAGAGATGAGACTAGCTTTTTGAAACATTTTAACTGGTTTGTAATCTTAAGTAGATAGTTTATGTGTTCTACAGATCAGATAACTTTGTGTAACAAATCACAAAGACTGAATTCTTTGGACATTTTTAATACACAATCAGAAGATCAGACCATCAGTTTGATAAATACTCTGCTATAATGTACTAACTTCCCGAAGAAGATGTGGGGAAAAAATTGCCCAAACACTCTACTCTAGTGTTTATTTCTACTGATTTATTGTTATGTTTTTTTCATTTATATAATTGATTGCCTTTCAATGTAGCTGATGTAATGTGTAAATAAGTTTTTTTTATTTCTTTGCTAATGTACTCTACACTCCTCAGATTAAAATATACATGTGGAAAAGGTTGGTGTAGCTTACACGAAGTGCTGTAAATGTCACACCGAACACTATTTTAATTGATAGAGCAACTTTACATTCACAGTACCACTAAATCCACATTGAAGGTCTTTCAACCAGAAAAGAAATAATATAATCCCCTTTCACCTCTTCTAGCTTCGTAGTCATTATTGTCATGGGTATATATTTCATCACCACAGCATCTTAAAGATTTCCCCCCCAGAATCTTGACTTCAAAATCTTAAAATTATCTGAAATGGAAAATAGTATAAAATGGTCATATAAGACAAAAAACCTGTCATTAACTCTATACATTAACTGTATACAACCATTAGACTAAATAATAATTCACCCTAAATATTCAGATAGCTGGGTCATGTCAGAAAAGTAGATATGCTTTGTCTCTTCAACTGCAAAATGTAGTAAAGGGCAACATGGAGAAAGGACAGGAAAACCCACTGGAGTTACCAGACCCAGATCCTTGACAAACACTGAGGTCTGCTTTCTGTACACAAAATATTTGGCATTTTGCACTTTTTATATCTTATTTGCATTCATCTCTTCTTGTCTCTTAAAATACAGAGGAGGGGGAAAATCTTTTTTCAAACTGACATTTTAAAGAGTTTGTATAAGCTCAGAGAGACATCCTCTTCCTATTTTTGTTATTGCACTCAGTACTTTGTTGAAAATCTAAGCTTCTCAGAGCTTGCCTTCATTGTTTTTTCTAATCGGCAAGTCTGTAGATTATGTCTCTCAGTTTGTTTTGTGAATTCTAGCCCTTCAATAACTAAAAAACAACAACAATTTCTTCACACTCTGGTGGATACAGTTGATAAACTTCCTAACCTAACTTTCCTTTAATTTATTTTTTTATTTATCAATTTCATATGGCCACTCGTCTCATAAATATGATAGCAGGGTATCCTTTTGGACAGGTTCAGGGGTTAGGAGTCAGAGACACTGTGTTACAAAGGCCTTCCTCCTTCTTTTGGGATTGGTTCTAGTTGTTGATGGGCAGAGTGATCTAGTCTACAGCCCCTGTTTTGCAATATGCCTCAAGGATTGGTCCTGTCTCCTCTCATGCTTAAGATTTGATCATCCACTGAGATGGGTGAGGTATCATTAGCTGATGCTTTACATTCATGCCCTGGCTGACCAAGTGACACACGGTCTGTTTCAATGTGTGAAGATGGTGATGTTTGGACAGAGATGAACAAACTTCAGCTTAACTTCGGCAAAACGAAGTGCCTCTGGGTTTCAGAGCTGCCCGAATACAAGAAAAATCCATCTCGTCTGGCTGGGATAATGCTATCTCAAACTGAACTGGTGCATAACCTGGAGTCTTTCAACATGGGGAGGAACAAGTAGCACTTGTGGTCAGGAGGGCTTTTGCACAACATTGTCTTGTGCATCAGTTACACCCTTTCCTGGACCTGGAAGATCTACTTTGTTTATCCATCTTTTTAACAGATAAGTGCAATGTGCTTGAGATGGAGATACTCTTGATAAGCATCCAGAAGCCATAGCTGGCACAGAATGCAGCAACAAGGGCAGTTAAGAATGCACCTCCATTTGTGAATATTAACCCTCTGCTCCTTGAACTGCACTGATTGTCAGTATGCATCTGGGTGCAATTCAAATGTTGATTAACCTTCATGGCATAGGGAGAAGTTACCTGCAGGAATGTGTTTCCCCACTTGTTTCTACCCCCATTCCATTAGATCTATCAGGCCAAGCATACTGAGGGTTCTATTGATCAAAGGATGTTGTCTTGCAAGAATAAAAAAACTGACCTTTTGGGTTATTGCTGTGGCCTACAAATACTGTTCCCCCTGAGATTAGATTAGCCCCAACCTTGTCAGTCTTTTGCAAGGTTTTATTCTCAACCACAGGTCAGAGCCTGTGTTGCACTATATTGTTGAGATTGATTTGATCTCTTGGCTGTTGCGTATATTGTTGTGGTTTCTATGATGCTTTGTATTGTTTTTTGCCCATTGTAAACTGCTCAGAATCACTGAGATGGAAGCCATATAAAGCAAAAGAATTAAGAATAAAAATATATCTTTTTGTGAGACACTTTATATCAAAATAATATGTAAAATAGATGAGGTCACAGCTGTATAATTTCCAAAATATATATGCAGTGTTTTTGTGAAGTAGAAGCATTTTGGTATTTGTACCTAGATAACAAAACAGCTTTTTTTTTTAAAAAAAACCCACCTCAAATCGTTCCAAAATGAGCTACGATGAAAGAAAAGGCTTTTTTCATTTTCTGCTCAGTTAGTGAAAAAGAAAAGATGATGATTTGGATGAATAATGGATGTGGAAAAATATACAATAAAAAGAATAAAAATGCACGAACAGCTAACTTTTTACAAGCAAACACCAAATTCTTTCTTTCACACAGACTTCACCAAAACTCCTTTAATATTCCTGCTACTGGGAGGGGAAAAAAACTAGCAAAGGGAACTGACCTATAGAACAGCTCTGTGATGAATTTCTCAACTTTCTTTCCCCAAAGCACCATAACTGTAATTGACAAGTCCTGCTAATATAATTCATTGTGGCTGGCTTTGTACAACATGATAGACCAGGCTAAGTACTTAGCTGACCTTGGCTGGTCCAAAAAGCTAAGCAGGGTCAGACCAACATCATAGCTTCAAAATAATAATAATACAAAATAAATAAAAATCTCAGCTCATAGTATGTGCCTCAGGCTGCCTCTGAATTGTGAATTACCATTGGGGGATTCAGATAGAGATGCATTTGGGACGTATCTAGTTCCTTCTGGATCTCTCCTAAATCTTCCTGCATTAGCCAACCCACAGTTCTGCTTGATGTCTTTGCAACAGGTCTCAGACATACATTGTAGACTGACTTTCCGCCTTCTTCTTCTCTTCTACCCCCTCTCCTTTTTCTTTCTGCCTCAATTTCCATTTCAGCATACTGAAAGCTAAAGACTCCAACAGATATTATTCAGAAGAACCACAGAGAGGGAGTAAGGGTCATACATTATCTTGTATCACTGATGGTTCACTGAAGTTATATTAATAGCATTTCAGGAACCATCCCATTTTTAATAACAAGCTTCTTGTGCAAAATTTGTCAGCCCAAATCTTTTTCAATAAAATAAATGCCTGTTGTACAATAGGGGACACTTTGTTAGATGAAAAGGGATTTCCAAATTAAGAAGGGTTGATTTGTGTTATTAACTGTGCATTTCTCTCTGGGGTCCCAATCGCATGTATGTTTTTATCAGTTGAAAGCAGCTCTGGTTCCAGAAACTGTCCACCAGAATCAATTGGGTGTTTTTGATGGATAAAGAATTCATGTTTTAATTCTGTTAGCCTGGCCTTTCACTCAGCTTCTTTTTCTATTGACCGGATGCAATTCTGTATAAAATGTATTAATTTAGATATTCTATGTCTATTACAGTCTTTAGGAGCTTAAACCGTTAAATTGAAAGTGTCAGGGAGAGACAGAATCACCTCCTTCAAAGTACTTACTCTGTCCTAAAGGAAAACTGTCAGAAACAGACCTCTTGGGTATTCCGCAATTTATCTCCCCAGCCATAATATATAAAATGACTTCCTTTCTAACATATAGCTTGAATACTCCCATAACAATCTCCATGTGCTGAAAATAAATATTATATTGGATAAGTTTATTAGGGGAATATATCACAAGCAAACACAGACAAGGAAATACTAGTAAGAAGTTGGTTATGAAAATGGACAACAGGAAAAAAAATATTGAGAAAGAAATATTCCTCAGTAGCACTAAATGTGAAATGATGCATTGGGGAAGGGTAACTCAGAGATACGGTAACACTCCACAAAGAGTTTGGGTCAACATTAATTGGTTTCATACTTTATAAAATATTTTATATTAGATAGTTTCAGTACATTCATCCTCCTAGGTCATGCTTAACAATGAGATTGGACAATAGCAATCAGGAAAGGAAGTGAAACTATGATTCATAAAATTGACTGGAAACACTTAATCTTCTAAAGATGAAAAACATCTAGTCTTGTTATGAAATAATAAATAGCTAAACTATATGCTTCTCCCCTGTTACATCTACCCGGCCCTACCAGAAAAAGATGTTACACTTCCCTTCTATCAGGGAAGTATACCTAGTGGGACCCAGAAAAAGGACCTTCTCTGTGGTGATTTCCCAACTTTGGAATATCATTCCCCAAACTATAAAATTGCCCCTTCCATCTTGATATTTTTCTGGAAGGTCCTGAAGGCATGGTTCTGTCAGTGGGCCTGGAGACCCCAGGTTGACAGGGGGCTGATCAAGTGGTTGGTGTGATTATGTATGTTGCTGCCGTGGAAGTGGGGTGTGGGTTTTTACATAGTGGAATGTTAATGTTGTAAGCCACACTAAAGTCACCATACATGAGTTGGGTGGCCTCTAAATATGTTTAACATACATACATACATACATACATACATACATACATACATACATACATACATACATACCATTTTACATTGTTTAAATATTAATCACATTAATAGCATTAGTATCACTTGACCAAATAGATGTTTGTTACTGGCATAAATGCTTATGACATTCGATTCATTAGGCAGGCAGGCAATTTAGCCAATGTTTATCACCACTTATTCACCAAGTGACTTTGGGCAGCTAATAACAAAGGAAAAGGCAAGACATACCGCAATTAGAACATGTTATACAATTCACATAATGCAACAGCACATCTGAATTTCGTGACCCAGTATCTAGGGGAAGACATTAGGAAAATTCCTAATGGTAAGAGCTGTTCAATAGGGGAATAGGTTACCTGGGGAGGTTATAGAAGTATTTAAACACAGGCTAGCTGAATATATCAGGTATACTATAATGCATATTTTGGAAACTTTTTTGAACATTCCACAGGCTACCCTGAGCTCCAATTAACCAGAAGCAAATTTCAGGAACAATCATGTCTCAGTAAATACATGTAACTTAGGTGTTTACCAACATATCTTAGGCAATGTTCACCACAATTGCATTACCATACTCCCTTCCATTCTGGAGTAAGTAAGAAATCCTGCTGCCCTAAATCTTGGTGGCCACAGATTCTGTCCATTTTTATTCTGTTAAGAGCCAGTTTTGTGTAGTGGTCAAGGCATCAGGCTAGAAATGCAAAATCATTAGTTTTGATCTCATCTTAGGTCCAAAGTCAACCAGGTGACCCTGAGCCAGTCACTCTCAGCTCTAGGAAGAAGGAAAAAATCAAGACACCTCCAAAGTTCTTTGTCAAGAAATCTACAGGGACTTGTCCAGACAGTCACCAGGAGCCAACACAGACTCAAAGCCACATACACACAAAAGTTTATGTTATACTTTCCATATGAAAATATGATAACTTCAAGCTGACAAATGATCAAAAAAAGGTAATTTTTGGAAAAGGAACATTTTCCTTCTGATCTGTGGTGAAATAAAAATAGCTTTTTAGCTTTGGATTGGCTTCATCAACACATAATTTACATAGACCTGAAAAGTAGGCTGAAAAATAGATGGAGAAAATACGGGGCAACCCAATATAGGCATGCAGGGAAGCAACTGCTGAACATCTACACTGTCTGTCCAAATCTATTTCCTCACTGTGGCAGAACTATAGAACTAATAAGCTTGGAGTTTGCATGGCAGAAGATCTATTTACATTTAGAAAGAAAAAGGGTTAACCTATCAAGAGTTGTTAGAGTAAAAATATAAGATGAAATCAGGAAAACAATTGGCTGCAGAGAGATTTCGTTTGCAATGGGTTTTTTTTAATGCACAACTAAGAGAAAGATTGAAGGTAGATAACAGGATATTTGTAAACCGGCTTTGAAGCTAAACGATGTACAAATGCTGAACATGTAATTGCCAAAATGTATAAACTGTTACTGAAATTTGAAATGGAGGACAAACAGGTGAAAGGATATATGAAAAAATGGGCTAATAACATTGGATGCAACATATTGTTGGAACAGTGGAAAAAAGTGTGATTGAAAGGATTGAAATCCACATTGTTGTAGCCTAAAATAGAATTTTTACAAAATTTTCTACTTTTGACATGTGACTCTGACAAATTATCCAGAATTTATGTATAAGGCTACTTCAAATTTATATTGGAAATGTGGGCATTTTATCATTTCTGTAAAAAAAAACTGAGACAATTTGGGGTTCAAATACATACATTGATACAAAGAATACAAAGAGCCATGAAATGTTATTTTTATATATGATCACTGTTGCAAGACAACGGTATGCACAAAAGTGGAAAGAGTCTGATATATTCACAGTGGAGGATTGGAGGATGATGAAGATAGCAGAGATAGCAAAATTAACTTTTTGCTTAGAAAAGTATCAATTGTTACATTTATTAGTGACTGGAAACCTCTTATGAACTTGTGATTTATGGGTTTGATGATTAGAAAGGATAGCTTATGGAGAAAGGAAATTATGTTATAACTATAAAGAGAGGGAGAAAATACAAATACATTTATAGTCACTGTCAAATAGCAATGGCACTTATATACCATCCCAAAGTGCTTTACAGCACTGTCTGGGTAGTTTTCAATCTTCTGGGTCCTCATCTTACTGACCTCAGAAGGATGGAAAGTCAGTCTTGAATTCCATCATGTTGAACTCCAGGCTGTGGGCAGAGTTTGCCTGCGATATTGCATTTTAACCCCTGCACCACCAGGCTCATTTCTTTTTCAATCCTTTTTTCTTTTTCTATTCTCTGTTTTGCTTATTCACTGTTCTTATTTTCTTTATTTTCTAATATTTGTACTGCTTTTATCTTGTTAAAAATTCTTCAGTAAAAATTATATTAAAAACAGATTAGGGAAAGTTATATAATAGGGCCTTCATAGGATCACTTCAAAATATGCTTAATAGTGATGATTATTTCTTTATTATGCCTCATTTCATTTAATTTTTTGGATACATGGAGTACAACCTATTCTGGTTTATTAATTATTTCCAATAGATATCTGAATATACAGGGAGAACAAAAAAGGGAAGGAGAGAGGGAGAGAGAAGATGATGTGATTCAGTTTGGCTGTATTTGTTATAGGGAAACGACTGTTGCTAGAGATACTGAAGAGAGAACAAAACCAGCAGATAAGGATTTATGTATTAGTTATATATAGTCTTCTTAATATTTAGCACTCAACCTATCTGGATAATTGTTTAAAAGGAATGTTAAACTATATATCTTCCTGTCATCTGGCAATAGATCATTTAGTAGTAGCACAAGAAATGAACAAATGTTGTTTTTTGAATAAAAGTTTTGTGTTTTATTTGTGATATAAACTAGAGCTCTGAGATCATAACTAGGATATTTTGTATGGGAGAAAACAAATTTCACTGTGACAAATACTGTTGTATCCAATATTAATATTTTTTCTTACTCACATTCATGCAAAAGTATGTATATTTGTGTATATGTACATATATATAAAACTTCCCTGGATAATAAGCCCAATCGGGCTTTTCAGGACATGCACTAAAAGCCCTCTGTGCAAAATAAGCCCTTCCTAAAAATAAGCCCTCCCCAAAAAATATTAAAGTGCATGCGCAGCCAGTCATCGCAATTTCCTCTGGTTAGGTTAGGGAGACAGAGCTGGAAATCAAGTAAGATGGCAAGAGGAGCCCTGTCTTGCTCCATGTGCCCCAAAATAATAAGACCTCCCCGAAAATAAGGTGAAGCACTTATTTTGGGGTTCAAAAAAATATAAGACAGGGTCTTATTTTCAGGGAAACACGGTGTGTGTGTGTGTTTGTGTGTGTGTGTATTTCCTAGCATTTTCCTGTAAGTGCAGAGTCTAATTATAAATATATAATCCTAATTGATGGTGAAAAAGTCACAGAATAGAGTTTTTAAAAGAACTATTATAAGTTTGGAAAGTTGAATAGGTAGGAATTATTTCCATTTGCATTGGTCTTACATATTTTATTTATGTCAAGTTAAAATTAATCACAAAATACCTAGCTTGACAATGTATGTGTAATTTATATTGCAATATTTAAAAACACTGCAAAATAGATATATTAAAAGAAAACCTTGATACATCATGTCAATAGCCTACCAGGGGGCACACTTATCATTTAAGCTATTCCCATCTTCTCTTCAAGACAGCTTCAATGATCTTTTGAATCTAAACTGCATTAAAAAAATCCTTGTCTGAATTGAGACATATTATAAAATGTTCAAACTGAGCAGTAAGCTACACATCCTGCTATTGGACAAATTCCCTGCTGCTATGCTTCCCACATTCCTGATCCAGGAAAGCAATAGTCAATCACTTTCCTTGCTCTGGGAAAAGCTTTCTGGACATGAATAGTTTTATATTAATATTTTTGTAATGCTTTTACCTCAAGCGATTGGAAAAATTACATAATACTGAAGACCTGGATTAAACAATTTTTAAAAAAATCCTCATCTAGTCAGGGAAAAGTAAATAATAAAAAGATAGCTGTATTTAAAAATCCAAATTTATATATTTAAGAATGTAAATCCAAATGCTTTAATCCATATTAAAGCACCCCATACAGATGGATGACTAATTTATGCTTGAACACATCCAACAGAGAGGAACCTGTCACTTCCCTGGATTGCTGGTTCTCCGTTTAACTGTTCTGACTTCAGGAATCTCCTCTCCTCCAGTGGTGGTAATGGGGAGACATCCAACTAGAATTTGCCTTTCAGTCATTAAATTTATTACTTCAGATCCTGCCCTCTAAGCAGATCCTTTACACTTTTCTCTGGGTGATTTGTTCAGGTTCTTGAAGACTCCATACTGAAGGTTATTTTTTTAAACTTCCTTTAATCTTCTTTCTTGGTCTTGGTCATCACTGTTGTTTTTTGCTCAAGTTTCTCTGAATCCTTCTGAAAATCTGATGCCCAGAAATGGACACAGGATTTGAACCAGGGTCTGAATAATACAGAATAAGATAGAACTACTATTTCCATGGTTTGGGGATATGATTTTCAAAATTCTTACAGATTGTAATATGATATGATCTAAAAACATTCCCAAATCAGTATCAGAATGATTAGATTGTTTATTAATTTGCTTTCCACTATTTACTCCATTTTTTTTAAAAATAGTAGTCAGAACAGAATTAATATAAGTACACAAGGAAGATCACATTATCATTTTAGTATGCCTGAAGAAAATTTTGATATAATTTAAAACTGGCAATGAACTCTATGTGGTGCATGGCATAATGCCAGCACCACATAGTGATTGTAGAATTATCTGTCTCCTATTTTTTCTGCTTGGCTCACCATCTCTATCAGAGAGGGCATTTGTGCCAACTTGTTGGATCCAAGAGTTGTGCCTTCTCTGTAGCAATACCTACTTGTTAAACAGTATCCCTCTGAAAATTCAGATGGCTCCCACCCCTTACCTTTTATAAAACACTGAAGATCTGGCTGTACCCCAGGTGTTTGGGCCAGAAGGTTAAGTGTGCTATATATATATATTATAATTCTATACACTACTTAAACTCAGATTCTTGTAATCCTTAACTGGATGAAACAGTGCACCATAGGCAAAAAAGTTTTTTGAATCAACATCTTTCAAATGGCTAACTTACAAAATGCATCCAAAATCCAGAACTTATAATTACTATGGAACTGAAATTTGGCAAATTTTATAAAACATTTCATGATATAAAATTATTAAAAAAACAGTTTGTGACATAATACAAAATGTTATAAAATGTTTATGTATAAACTATGTAAAATGTATAACTATGTTATACAGTTTAACATGGTCTGTTTCCAAGACAGATGCATTTCTGAATATATCCCAGTTTTTCCAGTAAAGGCAGTGCATTAGAAACTCTGCCATCGTTAAAGGCATTGAAGAATTTGGTAGGGATTGTCTAGCTGGGTTTTATAAGTTGTTTGGCTTCATGGTTTAGTGAGTTAAGCAGTGTTTAACCCTGTACATTATCCAATGTCATGAGACCTGATAAACCTTATAAATTATTTAATAAATAAAAAGCTATGCCTTATATACATTGTCTTATACTGTATTGGAGGAAATAGATCCCCTTAGCACAGGGGTGTCAAACTGACATCATCATAGTGGCATCACGTGATGTATTGGGACTTTTCCCCCCTTCACTAAACTGGGCGTGGGTGTGGCCAACGCGTGACGCATCTGGCCCATAGGCCGGACGTTTGACAGCCCTGCATAACTGATTTTGTTTTTCTTCTTATAGTTATTGGTTTAATGGATGAATGTTCTCAGTGTTGTATATATAGTATGTCAACTATGATATCCTTATATTTTGCTTTTTAATGAATTGTGGTTTTTAACCCAGCTTGTCTATATTTGGATATATATCAGAGTCATCCACAATTGGAGAAGCCTATAAGCCAAGACAATTAATTAAAAAAGCAATTGGATGAAATTCCAAAAATTCTTTGGAAATTAGTAGTTGGAACCTTAATATATATATATATATATATCCCTATAACCAGGATATTACTGGAGAAAATTGGCAAAAATATAAACGCAATGCCAATGATGTCTATTTTAATATATTCATTGCACTATATATAAAAATAATGCAACAAATCAAAGTTCAATATAATTAGACTAATAGAACTTAAGGCAGTGTTTAATTTTGATGTTAAGGAAAAACACTTTGAGAATTATGCAGTATTATATATGTTGCAGTGTGCTGAAAGGACTTGATGCTCACATAAGAATTTGGAAAATAAATGAGCCCCATGTTGCCAACCATTGTAGCAACTTAGTTGTAGCAGGAAAAAAACCTGTAAATATTAAATAAACTAAATATATTAAAATAACTGTAAATAAACTGTAAATATACATGCCAGTACTATTCTACTAAACTCCAAATCAGTGTAGAGGATTACATTAACATTAAAGGTAATGCCAGTGGAGAGGGATTTCTAAGGGAGCTTAAGACATCCAAAAATGCTTTGTGAGAAGTGATTCAGGAATAAAATTAGAAGAATCAGGAGATAACAAATCAAACATTAGTTGTTTCTTAAACTGGATCACTGTCTTTTTTGTAAAATAATTTACTCAGGTAATTTGCTGGAAAGAACAATGTAAACAATAATAACTATGGAGTAACATCATGAGGAAGTTACATCATGTGGAATGGCTGGTGTTAGACTTTAAATTAGTATGGTAATTATTCTTTTTCTCAACCTTTTGCAAAAGTTCAATGACATCACATGCACACATAATGCATACACAGTTGCTGGAATTCTGTCTCTTTTTCATGCTGAATCACTGTCTATTCTGACAGGAACAGAAAGAGGGTTAGCTTTGTTTTCAAAAGTTCCTACTGAATTTTCTGCTATTTACCTTCAGATTGCTGTTGAGACATATACTTCACAGACATAACCATGTAGTTTTCTTGGTAAGAATATGGAAGCACTTCAGAAATATTTTCTTCCATGTTATTTTTTTCTGACCTCTTAGTTTACCTCTGGTAGTTCTTGATGATCTCTCATCCAAATACTGACAAGTACAGCTGGGCAAGGTATTTGAATGGTGTAGCTTGTAAAGTGATGGAATGATAACAAAACACCTCTCTTTGAATGGGTAAACCAATCACATTGATTGCAAGATTTGAATGACTGCTTCTGATTCAGAGACATCCAGGAACAACTTGAAAGCAACTGTGTAAGTCTTTTCCCAGACAAGCTGTTTTAATAATTTGAAAGAAGTGTTTCCTCTACCTCCCAAATAATTCAAAACACTTCTTTTGAATTCTTTGCACAGCTCTATTTACCAGACTGACTTTTCTTAGTTTTTTTGAGAGATAACCAATGTCAACCGGATGCTGCTAGCCAGCAGGACACCCACTTCTTTGGGATTGAAGTAAACAGAAAGCAATCTCAGTGTAACCAAGTGGCAATTGTGTGTTTGATATATGTGTACAGTCCAAATAGGTTCCTTCTACTAGAGATTATGGTGAGATTTCATGGAATGACAATAGAGAATATTAAGCAATATTGTCATGTTTGTGCTAGATAGAGAAGCTAACTGGTCAAAAAGAACATACTTTTCATGAGCAGTTAAGTGAACATAAAACAGCAGGTGACGTTTCTCATAGAACTGTGATAAAGATCATCATCTGTCAGCTAAAGACCATATTCCACATTGCTGTTAGGGATATAGCTTTAACATTTAGAGGAGAGATTTTTTTTGGAAAGACATAGTCTTGTGCTTTTAATAAGCATGTAAAGAGAAAATAAACCCTGCTGTTCAATGCGGCAAGTGCTTAATTTGTGCTCATCATAAATCTCTCACAGGAAATTCATCTGAGAAAAAGTGAAATCCTGAATTCTAAATAACATAGAAGAGGAACGAATGTCAAGTTTGTTGTGCTTTATAAGTATGGGGAGCCTATTTTCTTGAAAAATAAAAGGACAAACCTGAAAAGGGAGCAAATATGAAAGAGGTTCATAAGAATAAAAACTTTGCTTTACAAAGAATTCAAGAGCAAACCCAAGAAAAACATTACAAAAATGCCTATTCTAATGAAGGACAGTTAAAAAACTGTCTTTTGTATTAAAGGGTATATGATCACTGTACTTATAGGGTGCTATAAAACATTCCCTATAAGTTAAAGGTATAAATAAATTTAAAAAGTGTTTAGCACTCTAAATAACTTTTTCTTTTATTTTGTACAAACTGACCTGTTTCATCTTAACATTAACTATAATGACCAAAGTTCTAGAAAAACTAATGACTATGGTTTTTTCTTTCACCACATTCTGGAGGATAATAATAATACAAAACATGCCTTTAATTGTGGATTCATCAAAGATCTATGGCCTAAGTCTAAGATGAATTTTAAAAGGCTGAGATGAAGATTTAAAGATGGAGTTGCTGGATTTGATGTACAGTTTGTATGAATTATGTTGTGTCATCCTTACAACAGCAGTGGTCATTCAAAAAGAACAATCAAGTATCAAGAATACTCCTGAAACCTCTGTTTAGCAACTCTATCCACTCTTTGTGTGATTGTAGAAAATTGTTTCATTACCATGCTTTCAAATTTAAATTTTGATACATTCATATTTATCTACCCCTTCATATGTTAAACAAGGATTCAGTGATCCACGCAAAATCCACATTAGGACAATGAGCTGAAAAATGTTGTCAAATGGAAGAGTGTTAATTGCAAAACAAGAACAATTTGCATATGAACAAATTTTATCTATTTTGCTCTACTTACCGCTTTATATTATTTCTAATCTTAGTAGTTTAAGGCTGCAAACATATATTGCATTACATTTAGTATAATGTTCTCCAGTGTACAGGACCAAACCACACAATTTCACTTTACATATAAAAATTGCTATTCTGTAGCCCACTTTAATTTAGCTATCAGTTTTAATATCGGTTTCATTTACTAAAAGTCCAACTTGTCTTAATTGTAACAAAATGGATTGCTTCTGTAATTGGAGCATCAAAAGCTAAAGTCAAAAAGCAACATTTAGAAGAAAAACAGTTTTTATACGATTTAGCAGCAAAATAATTTTTTGTTTTGGTAATTATTTTTGTCAGCAATGGCAGCTGCCAGTCAGGACTGATTACTTGCAGCTATTGGTGTATGGGATGAAATCTTGCTCTATAGTCTTAGCTATTTTAGCTCTGGAACCCAGCCTGTGATTGAATATTTTAAAAAATCATTTGGTTCTGATAGATACTGAGAATGTACTGTACAATCTATCTTACTACTTGCCACCTTGAAAAACAGCAATCCTCATGGGATGAGACATTTGACCCTGAACTTGTAGCAGAGCTAATCTGCTCAGGATTTCAAAAACCTCTTCATCTTGAAATGTATAAGGAAATTTGTTGGGGGTGGTGGTAGTCATCAGCATTGTAACTCCAAAGATAGACTGCTCCTGATTAGCAGAGGAGGATATCATGGAAGACTACAGCTTAATTGCTGCAAGGAAATGAGGTCATGGAGATGGTTTTCTTTCAGGGTATAGCTTAAGCAATGAAAGCAAGCTACACCAATGGAGGCCCTACCTACTTCACTGCCATGTCAGTAGTTGGAAACTCATTTATTATCCAGTATTTAAAATTGAATGGAAGTATTGCCCTGACATATACCATGAAGTTGATGTCATTCGAAAACTAGAAATTAATATCTCCCGGCTATCTGTTCAGCTATTCTGTATAAAACAGTGTGATATTGGAGGAAGGGCAGGTAGTATGTTAGTCCTCCAAGATAGACCAAACTTGGAAAGTAAAGACAGCAAGCTAACATTATTTTTGTTATAAGGTTATAGTAACAGAACCTTGCAAATCTAAGTATGTTTTTCCCTCTCTCCCTTTAGCTTCATTCAAACTAGAGAGGGTCATATACCACTTTATAATGCCTTGGTAAGGCCACACTTGGAATACTGCATTCAGTTTTGGTCACCACAATGTAAAAAAGA
>JANHFT010006054.1:12127-33547 GCA_032467955.1 Pseudoxenodon macrops | reverse complement strand
CATATAATAATTTTTCTCCCTTTACATTTCCAATCTTCTTTTACATTTTAAATTCAAGGTTTCTTTTATACCATCCCACCTTCTAAATGTTTGCAGCCCCTCTCTCCTTCCTTCCCTTCTGCCTTCCTCTCTCCTCCACCCTTTCCTTCTACCTCTCCTCCCTCTCTCCCTTCTACCTCTCCTCCTTCTCTCTTTTCCCCTCCTACTTCCCCCTATCCTCTCCCCTCCTTTCCTTCCTTTCCTTGCTGCTTCCATTCTTTCTGGGATGGTATTCTAGTAACCCTGCATTTCATTTTATCATATTTTACATTATATTAGTTTCATTCTCAAATTTTACTTAAATAAACATTTTATTTTGTTATGTAGCTATCTATTTCAAAGTCAAAATACAAAATCCCCTTCCCCTATCCCCTCTAATCCATAGTGTTGCTTCCAGGTTTATGATTCACTTTTCTCCCTTCTTGTATTCATTTTCTAACCATTTATAAAATTTTCTCCAAGTCCTGTAGTACAATGAATCCTCTTTATCTTTTAATCTTAGTGTTAATCTGTCCATTTTGGCGCAATCTAAAATTTTCTTTATTATTTGTTCATCCCCTGGTAAGTTTTCTGCTTTCCAAGTTTGAGCAAATACAATCCTTGCTGCAGTTACAATATGCATTATTAAATAAATGTCTTCTTTTTTATACTTCTCCGGTATGATACCCAATAAAAAAAATACTGGCTGCAATTCCAATCTTTCTTTCAATATTTCTTTCAACAATGTGTGTATAAACTTCTTTGCTTCTACACATGTCCACCACATATCATGATAAGAACCAGGAGTTTGATGACATTTCAAACATTTCATCGATTTTTCTTTAAACATTTTTGCTAACTTCTCTGGTGACATGTGCCATCTCTAAAACATTTTATATGTATTTTCCTTATATGCTACAGCAATTGTTAATTTATAATTTCTTTCCCATAGTTATTGCCATTTATCCAATTCTATTGTAGAACCAAAATTTCTTGCCCAAGTTATCATTGTTTCTTTTACCACTTCTTTTTCTAATTCCACTTGTAACAAATAGTTATATAATTTCTTTATCATCTTTTGATAAAGAAAGATTGATTGGGAAAGATGAAAAGATGAAAAAGAAATTCTATTCTATTCTTTATGGAATTTCTTTTGCTGAATGCTATTTAAAGAGGCTACATTAGTAGACATGCTTATTTGGTATGGAAGAAGCTTCAAATACACATGGGTTTAATTGGAATTATCTGGTTTTGCATTCCCACCTGGGTATCCTATCCAGAGTCTTGGAGAGTACAACTGTAGAGATTTGCAAAGAGTAATGTGCAGCCAGTCATCTATGGTCACTTGCTCCCCTTTTTTTGCTCAAGCCAGCATCCCCATGTGTAGATAAAGGAAGAGCAAGTTTAAATATCTAAATCCATTTTTTTTCTTTTGACAGAGGAGCACAGGATTAGCCATCTAAACTAAAACATTTCTTTCAATTTTTAAACTGTCGAATAGAATAGAATAGAATAGAATAGAATAACAGAGTTGGAAGGGACCTTGATTCCAAGTTGCTTCACTCCTTGGTTAGTTTCCATCCATTGCTTCTTGTCCTACACTCAAAATGCTTTGGAGAATAGCTTGACTCCCTCTTCTTTGTGGAAACCCCTGAGATATTGGAATCCTGCTATCATGTCTCTCCTAGTCCTTCTTTTCATTAAACTAGACATGCCCAGTTCCTGCAACCGTTCTTCATATGTTTTAGCTTCCAGTCCCCTAATCCTCTTTGTTTAATTTGGCTTCTTTTACTACTGGCTTCAGCAAAACGTTAGTGCTGATTCTGTGTGACATTTGGGCATAATCCATACTTGCCAAATAACTCATAATATAAAATATGCTTCTGAGTTCCAATAGTGAAGAATATCTTCTGGATCTCTTAGTTTCTGGCTTATGGCTCTTGTTAAGCAGGCCTGCAGTGAGTTGAAATAGATTTCCCAATGAACATTTGCATTTGCCCCTCCCCCCCATTCTCGGGAAAATGTAGTAGCACATTCAGGAAGGACTCGTAGTATTTATTATACTAAACTGTAGCTAATAGAATGTGTGATTAATTTATAGCAGGAAGGTGACATTGTAGTATCAAATCTTCCCTTCTGTAGCTGTGGAACCTTCTTGGATCATGTCTATTGAAAATAAAATAAAATTGAGGCAGAAAACACAGAATGCAATGCAATGAAAACTAAATAGCATGCTTTTGAAAGATACGGAAATGATCTAAAAAACACTGTCCTATCCTTCCACTTGCATAATATAGGCCCACTTCCTGTCCCCCAAATGTGTGCAGCCCCTAATCATCAGAAGATTGGCTACACTAATTTATGGCATCCAGTGTTGTGATATTTCATTATAGTGTCTAGTTTAGATGGCTTAAAAAAAACCACCAGCCTGGACAAATTGCTGGAGGGCAGCTCTGTAAATAACTATTAACCTACCCAATTATATGTGTCATGATATCCTTGAATAACAAATTACCAGCGGTGGAACAATTAGCCCAAAGGGCTGTCACCTTCACAACCCACCTATGAACTTGCTATTCTATGATCAACTCTGTATTGTTACAAGTCTTCATTCATTCAGAATTAATGGGGCTTTGTGGACCTTTGTATCCATTTTATAAATGGTGGCATGGTTTTCATCTTCCAGATGAAAAATAATTTTCTTTAATGGAAATGAGAATAAGAGGTAGACATTTTGTCAGTTCTGTTAGGCAGGATGACCTTGGGATGTTGATTAGAACTTTCTCAGAAATGAGCACATCCTTTTCTTTCTGGGACTTTATTTTCCAAGGAACCTTCTAAGATAACCAAGTAGAAGACATCAGTTCAAGTTTCACACAAGCCACAAGACAAATTTCTGTGGATGAAAATCTTGTTTGAGCTTTACAGGGAGCTATTTATTTATTTATTGGTGTCTTTAGGGCAGTTTTGGCTCGTAATGACTGCCTGACAAATCCTTGCAGTTTTCTTGGCAAAGGTTTTTTTTTCTCTCCTCAGAAGTGGCTTGCTATTGCCTGCTTTCTAGGGCTGAGAGAGAATGACTGGATCAAGACACTCAGATGACTTTGTACTTAAGGAGGACTACACCCCATAGTCTCCTGATTTCTAGCCTGGTACCTTAACCGCTACCGAACTGACTCTCTACAAGGAGGCATTAGGAATACTGAAAAAAGAAAGACGTTTCTTTATAATGCTTTGAACAATAGTAACACAATAAAGAAGTATTTGTAATAAGTAAGAAATGATGTAAAAATACATGTGCACTGTACTACAACGATAGGTACTAGTTGCCTCAATCATTGATTCTGCCAGCAGTGTATAAGCACTAAGAACAATTAAAACGAGACGTATTAAGATAATGAAAAGCCACGCTCACTCAAAATCTTCAACTTGGCCAAAAGCCTGCTAAAAAGAAATGGACTGAAGCACCAGGAGCATAGATTACATTCATACCTTGGAAATAAGGGATTCTAGAATTGTGGGAGGGGAGAGATGCTAGCGTGTGGGCTTGCATTTTGATCTAGTTTTCACTTATTTCTCATGGGGATGGAAGCTGCAGCAAGCACTGGGTCAAACCAAACAGAGAGAGTTATTTTAATAATACAATCTCTTGCTGAATATTTACGATAGAGAGGACTTGAAAAGGAGAGAAGAAAAAGGGCTGAATAAGAACCAACTGGCCATTGAAGCATCAGAAGAGTCCAAGGAATAGACAGTTTCAAGGAATGATAGGATATAGGATACAGTCATTTTTTAATGCTCTATGCAGTGTGTCTCTGCACTACACATAATTTTATAGTGCTATAAATGTTTCACATGACATCCAGTTTCCCTATCTTTGAAGGAGCCAAATTGATTCTCTTTCACAATTGCTTTGCCTTTTAGCTTGATAATTTTATATTTAGGAATATTTCTGTAATTGTATGCCAAAGTGACCTCATCCTAATGGCTGTAACTTTCCAATTTTTTTCTTGGATTTTAATAATTGGAGTTGCATTAACTATTTCTATGACTCCAATATTGCTCATTGAGAGAGGTTTCATAGTTTTATTTCAGGAGCTAGAATTTCACATGGAAAGTTTTTTTTTTAAGAGTTCATGGATGAATACTCCCCTGATCGTGTGATTTGTTTATATTAACTTGTCATATATGTTATGTCAATAAAATAGATGACATCTAATGTTTGCTAGAGGGAAAATAATAATAAGTTAGGCATCACTTTTCTGTATGTGGAAGATTGGGAATTGATTCATGGTGATACAATGGTTAGAATGCAGTACTGCAGACTACTTCTGCTGACTGCCGGCTACTTGCAGTTTGGCAGTTCGAGTCTCACCAGGCTCAAGGATGACTCAACCTTCCATCCTGGGGGGTAAAATGAGGACCCCAATTGTTGGAGGTAATACACTGACTCTGTCAACCGCTTAGAGGGGGCTGTAAAGCACTGTGAAGCAGTATATAAGTCTAAGTGCTATTGTTAAGTGCTATTCTTAAATAGGTGTGACTACAAGGAGATAGACTGAATGAGATCCCAGAGACAGGAAACCCCAATAACCCACCTCAATAATCTACCTAGGTTTACAGCCTTCTCTAACTATAGATGAGGACAATAATGGTTTTGGTTCCCATCAAAACATGGTTTTATTCTTCCATGAATCCTTAGCTCCAGAATATATGAAGAAATGGACAAATGTTAATAAGTGAATTGGTTGTTGATTTATTTTATTTATTGGCTACAATGGATCCTGGGAGGCACACAAATTAACTCTGGTGGACCTAGGTGGTGCACAAATTAAAAAAAGACATAAAAACAATTAAAAATATTAACTCAGCAGGATTTAATGCATAGATCACTTATTTGTTAGCTATCAGTGTTTTAAAATACAATTCAAGGAGATGACTTCAGCCTGAGCTACCTGAAGGAATCTATTTCTCAATATGAATGCATTTGATTATAAATGTTCACCTATCAGGTCATACCCTTTCCTGTGTTTCTTCCATACTGTGGATCTCATCTTGTTTGGAGTTGTACCAAGTCACTGGACTCCAAACATCCCTCTTCATCCTGACTCTCGCCTTAACCTGGCAGTTAAGAATGGTAGATGTTATTTTTGAGTTGTGTTTTACAGTTTAAGGTTGTTTTGAACTGTGTTTGTCATTTGGCTGTTTTGGATCCTTTTTCAGGTAAATTAAAATAAGCACATAATTAACAAAATGCTGAAATTAAATTAAATTAACTTGCAATTAAATGTACATACATCCCTTTTCAAAATATTCAAGATGCAGGGACACTTGTTGGGGTCTGTTGGAAAAATCAAGTTGGTAGCAGTACATTAAAAAAAGTGTGTGTGTAAGACATTGAGTGCATGGGCACCACCCTCACAACATTTTTAACACATCCATTCACCCACCATGGACATTCCTGTTAAGAAGGCCAGGCAGGAAATAATTTGATACCAAGAGTATAAATCATTGACAGAGTGTTTGCACAGAAGGACTTCGCTTTCAATTTACCAGCTACTGCACAATAGGACTTTAGAAAAATCGTGGCAGCCAGAAGTTTCAATCAATCAGAATAGAGCTGGAAGGGACCTTGGAGGTCTTCTAGTCCAATCCCCTGCTCAAGCAGGATTTCCTATACCATTTCAGGCAAGTGACTGTCCAGTCTCTTCTTAAAAACCTCCAGTGATGAAGCACTTACAACTTCTGAAGGCAAGCTGTTCCACTGGTTAATTATCCTCACTGTTAGGAAGTTTCTCCTTCATTCTAAGTGGCTTCTCTCTTTGATTAGTTTCCATCCATTGTTTCTTGTCTTTTGGTGCTTATGGTGCTTTGGGAAATAAGTTAACTCCTTCTTCCAAATACTGCAATACTGCTCTCATACCGCCCCCCCTCCTAGACTGGCCATTCCAATTCCTGCAACCACTCTTTGTGTGTTTTTTGTCTCCAGTCCCTTAATCATCTTAATTGCTCTTCTTTGCATATTTTTCCAAAATCTCAAGGTCTTTTTTGTAAAGTGGTGACCAAAACTGGATGCAGTATTCCAGGTATGGTCTTACTAAAGATTTATAAACTGGTACTTTATAAAGTAAATAATTATATTTATTTATAAATAAATTATAATTTATAAAGTTATATTTATAAAGCAGTACTAATATATTGAGCTAAAGTGACTATTATGAATGCAATTAACAGTAGAACTGGGCACATACATTCTTTCAAAATTGTCTACCAAATTTGTGGATAAAGACATTTAGGTGGATGTTTTATCCACAATTTCTCCAGAGTACAGTATCCCCAATAGTGTTCATAGTAAGACTGCTGTGATAAAAAGAGTGCAGTGGTAGGAATTATGATGCCTTCTCCTGGGATTTAATTGAAAAATGGGAAGGCAGGGAAGCTACAGCCACGGCTCCTCAGACAGGACATTTGGATGTATATTTTGATCACTTGTTACATGCAGTAACTTCACTGTAGTAATGAAGATTTCTCTCACATTCTCTTCACAGCTGAAATACTTTTTAAGGCAAATCTCCTTTAATGAAATCAAATGAGAATTGTTAAGAAAAAAGTATAGGAGAATTTCTCTGCCTAGCACTAATAAATTATATACAACACTTGCTAAAAAGTTCATATGACAATCCAAATCAGTTACCTGAGCTTTCATCTATCACCTAGTGATGACAGAGAACTACGTGATACTGACAGAACATTTTTTTCCTTTCTCTGCTACAAGTATTTATAATTACAGTGCAACTAACCTTGCCTGTCAACAATCTTCATAACATCAGATTTAACTGACATTGCTGTATTAGTTTCTGTACTTCAGCTATCTTTCTCTCAATTTTAATTCTAGTCACATCAACATATTTACCATGACTTTGGATGATCAAGACAGGTATCAAGTGCATCCACCCTACTCAGCAGCTAGCAAAACAGAAACAAGACGTGAAAGTTAAGACCCCAGAACTGGGCCAGGTTTCAACAAGTTTCTGAAGTGCATTGTAACTGGGTTATTCATAATCTGTTCAGCAACAATTAGCTCTCAAAGTGCAACAGCTGCATGATGCTGAGACTTTCCAGATGCAAGCAAAGGAATTAAATCAAGAACTAATTCAATTGGAAAATTGGGTGTAATTATGGAGAATGCACAGTCTGTTAGGCTCCTTGTGGTGATTGCTCACTATTTTAAAAATAGCCTGGTCTTTGCACAGTCCTCATTGCATATAGATAGGTAGCTATGTTTGGAGAAATCTCATTTGGTTTCATAGAGATAAAGATTTAATGTTATTAGAAATGTACTTGATGACATCAATACAAACTTCTGCTTGCTACCCTTTTATTGGCATGAAAGACAGTAATCCAATATCACTTGCACACAGCATGATAATACTTTGCACTTACTACACTTTCCATCTGGAGAAACTCAAAACTACTTTCTTTTTTACAATAAAACAATTTGCCTATGAAATTTGCAATGGAGATTTGGGTTTTATCTACCTTTAAACTAATCAGGTCTTTCTATCAGTCTAGTCAGCCTATTAACCTCAACACAGTAAGATACTAACCGTTCCTGGAACAATTCCCCTGAAATCAGCACATGTATATGATTAAGACTGGAATGCAAGTCAAATAATCAAATTGTATTTTGGCACAGTTCAGTGCATTTTAATATAAAAATAGAAAGGATGGGGTGATAAAAATGGACAAAAATTATGGCTCCTAGAGGCAGTCAGTAGCACTTAAATCTTATTGCAATAAACCATAAAAGTGAGTGTAATTATAGGTTAAAATATTTATAAAACTCTTGGGGCATGGGCAGGGAGAATATTAATGGCTCTACCTATCAGAACAAGAAGCAATGGGTAAATAATATTATTTAGGAATATCAGATGTAATAGAAGTGCAACTAAGCGGAGAATAAACTTGATAGGTGAAATAGATGAAAAGGCATCAGTCAAGATGCTTCATATTTCAGACATGCTTTCTTGAAGGGTTAAGGTTAACCCTAACTCTAACTCTAACCAATCTATGGAATATTTTCACTCATTGCAACGAGGTAGTTAACAGTCAAAATAAGGAAGTACCAAACCTTTAAAAAAAAACACCAGCATACTAGTTTATATCTATGGTAATGAAAAAATCACCAAGAATCAAAGGCCAGAGGGTCAAACAAGTGAAAATAAACACATACAGGCAATACTACTTAAAATGAAGCAAATCTATCACAACAATAAAAGCATATCAAGGAATTCGTCATTACCAAAGGGGAATATTGGGATAAGTGGGGGAAAAGGTATTTATTATCCACATTCCAGGAGATTATTTCTGAACTCTATAAGACTTGCATTCTTAAAAACAATTAATCAATTCAATTTTATCACACAAATAAAGTTCAAAATACATTTTAAATTAGTTTAATACCACATTTTAGCTTATAAAACTGCTATCTGGCATTCATACAGAATTACTGTATAAAAAGGTGAATAAGAGTGAATTACAATTAGATTAGTATTGTAAGCATTAGCCATGTTACATTTTAGATACACAGGGGTCATATAATTAAAGAAAAATAGAACAAACGTTTAAAATGTTATTAGAAAAACAAAGGATTTTAATGTACAACGATATTGATTTGAAACTTGAATTGTGCTGATCTTTTACATATTTCCAGAAACATTTTTGTTTTGTCCAATGTCATGTTCTCTGCTTATAAATACTATTATGATTTTTTTTAAATGACTGTGAAGTATTACTTCCAGTCAACTATGAAACATTATAAGGTATTAAATGCACAATTAGAATCACAGTAAAGCTGTGATTGAGACTTCATGAAATGTGAAGTATCCTCAGAGTGGATTTGGGGCTCGGCATAATATCTGACCTCTCCATATATCAGTATCTGATCAGAAAGTTTACAACAAAGATCATAAAAATAATGCAGAGTATAGGTAGTCTTGAATTACCACAACAATTGAAGCCAAAATTTATGTTGCTAATTGAAACATTTGTTAAGTACGTTTATCCCATTTTACGACTCTTCTTGCCACATTTAAGTGAATCACTGTAGTTTTTAAATTAGTAACATTGTTGTTAAGTGAATCAGGTTTCTCTAGACTTTTCCTGTCGGAAGGTCACAAAAGGTGATCACATGACCCTAGGACATAAATATGAAACCGTCGTAAATGTGAATTGGTTGTCAAGCATCCAAATGTAAATCACATGACCATGGGGATGCTGCAACAGCCATAAGTGTGAAAATGGTCATAAGTCACTTTTTCCAGTGCTGTTGTAACTTTGAATGGTCACTAAGTGTACTGTTGTAAATTGAGGACTACCTACAGTATGTATCTTTTTAACCAAATATTAACCAAGGATTTATCTGAAAAAAAGCACTGAAGATTATTTATCCAAAGCATACTAAAGCATGAAAGTTGCCAGCACCAAATGTTATCAAATGCCAATTGCTAAATAATAGCAAAGACTTCCAAATTAAATATTATTATCATAATTAGTCAATGTGAGATATTGATTTCAATTTGGAGTATTTACAAAGAGTGGTTTGCAGACTCCTTAAATAGAAGGGGGATTTATTTCAAAATTCTTTAGCTGAAAAGGAAGTGGGCTTTGCTTTAGACCAGAGATCTAGGTTTCAGTCATTATAATCTAACAGAATGTTGATGGAATTGAGATTTTGGATCTGTAAGATTAAAAAAATAGAAGGGAATAAGTGTATTCATAAGGGATATGATTGTTATCCCTTGCTTTGTTATCTCTCTCCTCTTGTATATTGCATGTGAAATTTTCATAAACTTGCCAATAGTTTGGAAAAAACAAAAAAGGTTGACATTAAAGTATTTTCTAAATTGCTTATGCATAAACAGAAGAGGAACTCTGCCAAGCATAATTTTAACACTTTTATTTACTATTGACTTGATTTTTTTTTAAATTGTCATAGTTCCATATTTTGAAGATCACAGCATGCGTAGCATCTGCATTGTCTTTTCAAAGAGTTATTTTGTGACTGATGTACTAGAAAAAATAAAATGTGCATTCATAATTTAAATTTCTAAATTCTTATTGATTCTGTAATAATGGAAAGAATAAATTCATTCAGATGTTTAAAGACAAAGGCCAAAAATCTTAGAGATCCCTCTTTTGACTGATTATGTGCCAGTAAGTCAATATCTACCCTTGGTGACCATAGGAATAAATATTTTCCAAGATGATAAAAGCTCTCCTCACTATTGTTTTAGCAAATCAACTACTCTTTTCTCCAGCCTAGTCAAAGCTTTTTAAGTTTTGAAAAAGCAGATATAGGAGAAAAAATATGCAACCAATTTGAAGATGACAAAGTAGTTCATTTCTGTTGGTCTTTTCTGAGCTTTGAAGAATTCATAGAAAGGGCAATCATGGATTTTGCTTTGCTTTGTTTTGTTCCATCTTATTAACAAGTGATAACTTCTGCTTATCTCTGCATGATTGTAGGCAGACATTTAAGTTATTAGAAATCAAAGCTGTTGCAAGGACAGAGGGAGCATAATTGGGAGAGGAAGAAAAAAAAGTATTAAGGTCGGCTCAGCCAGAGAAGAGAAAGCAATGATTTGTTGTCTGCTATGTTTACAACAGTATATACTGTGACTAATAAGGTTATTTTAGTTACAGAGCTCAATAATTCAGCTCAGTCACACGAAAATGTGGGATTAGGTTGATAAAAATGACTTACTATCAATTACCCAACAAGTTAATTAATTTTTGCCAGTCATCCCTCTCATCAAGTCATTCTCATTATAATGTGCATTTGTTTTGTTTTTTAATTAACTGAATAACTAGAGGGTTCTTGTTTTTTTCTTTCTTAGATCACCTTTAAGATGGACAATAAGCATGATTATTTAGAGGACATACTATTAGCATGTATAATAAGTTCACTGCTGTTGTTATTCTGCTACCCAACTCCACAATTGAGTGCTAGTCTACTTCCATTGCAGAGAGGACAAGAATATACTCAGGTGACTGCAGTCTTTGCTCTTCAGGGTGTGAATTCAGCTACATTCAGAAGTAGACTGGTAATCAATAGAATTTAATCCACTGTATAATGCTAATGTGTTTCTTCAATACCATTGTTCAGTAGAAAACACTCAGACTAAAAGACAGTCATCACTCCCAACACATTCTGAAGCCTATTATAGTTTCTTTAATTGTGTATGTAATCTATTAATTCAAATAAAGTATAAATTGGACTAACTTTTTTTTCTAAAACAGTTCTGTTTTCTAGTACAGGTAATCTTCCTGTCAACTTCGAAATGGAGCCATGCAGCTGCAGCCATCTTTTTGCTTCTCAGCTTGCCACACAATATTGGGCAGGGGGGAAAAGAGATTTGGAATGTCAGGCCAGACAATAACAATTCATCATTCCATGGGAACCAAGTTCATCTCAACAGGTGCTGACCAAAGCCTTGAAGGAGTTATCCAGGAGATGCCAGAACACCTAATTGGACAATATGACCTGTGACAAGGAGGGAGGCGAATATCTATTCTTTATACGAAAACCATGGGAAATAGTTAGAGTTGGTTTTGCTTTCCTGTGTGCTGAAATGATGTACTCAATGAAACAGTTCTTTAAAAGTTCTGATCATGTCGGAGTGCTGGCTTGGTTGGGTTTATCAGTCGGAACCTTGACACTTCCCTTAACAACTGCAACTGGGACCAGCAACTTTGTGACTAAATGACACTGTTATTAAGCAAGGCATCATGTGTGGAATGACCCTGAGGGATGAGGGAAAGAGTGTCATGATGGGCTGAGATTCAGAGACTGACAATGAGAAGCCAACTCCAGAATTGAGCTGGCAGAGAAGGTGGAGCTGTCTAGCACCATCAGGCACAGATGACGCCACTCTCCAAATATGAAAGTGCTGAACTGCCATTCCCATCCAACACAAGGGTTTGTCATGTTGAGAAGAGAGTAGAGCAAAGGCACTATGCAAGACTGCTCACGAGGAAGGAATTTCACCCTTCTAAAAGAGCAATTCCAGGGCTGCTTCTATGAAAACTGAGCAGCAGGCTCAAGTCGCTACATTGATAACACCACCTGTTAACCCCCACTCTGAGTGTCTTGACTCTTGATGTATGAATTTCATGATCCTGACTTTCAAACCAGCCCAGTTGACAAATCTTCTACCAAGCTCTGACCCTCCTTTTGCTCACTGTTTTGAACTGCAACTCTTGTAAGGCAAACCTGCTAAATTTTAAGGAATAACCTGTCTCCTTACTGCATGTGTGTGGGTTTGTATTTGCTTGTTTACTTACTTACAAACCTCATTTAGTAAAGTGTGCAACTACCTCTTCATGTACTTGTGTCTGTTTGACCTGGGACAAGAGATACTGCCTAGGAAGATATCAAACAAGAGGGGAAAGAGCAAGATTCTGTTAATGACGCCTTACAATAAAGTAAAATTAGCTCATATGGTCATGTTTTATATCTGGTTTACCTGGAAGGGTTGACATCTTATGACCACAACTTGGAATTTTACTGCCAGTTTGGAAGTAAAGTATTAGAAACCATCTGTGAAAGATGCAAATGACGATTGCGTGAATGTAAGATGTTATAGCAGTTGTAAACACCCACTGATTGCAAAGTGTCTAGATCTTGATCATATGACCACCAAGATTAATCATAAAGTCACCTTTTCAGCACTGTCGTACTTTGAATGGTTCCTTAACAGGGCGACTATTAAGTGAGGGCAACCTGTAAATTGAAACAACTGTAAAAACAAATATTAAGACCACAAAATGGTACTAAAAAGTAAGGTGAGGCTATTTTTCAGAAGATATGAGAAAAAATATCAAAGATTGTGCACATATATGAGTTTACAAATAAAACTAATAATCAGACTTTCCAGATTTTTGCAGGAAAAAGCAGATGTGCTATCTATTCAGTTTCATCCCATTCATTCAAACTAGGAGGGGTGCCATATGACGCCTGATTCTGAATCTGTATGCCCACTCCAGGTAGCCTAAACTTTGTGCCTCCTGCTGTCCTTTGCTTCCAAGGGGATGCTTTATGATTGGAGGCCAGTTGTTGTGCAGCTCGGCATAACCATATACAAATTGGATTACCAAATGCTTTTTAGCACCCACAAAGTGGGATGGAACAGGTAGAGGGAAGATACACTGTAGTTTGTTTTCTGGGATGGGAGGAACAGAAAGAATGGGAGAAAATTGATTTTCTTTAATAGGCAGGTACTTCAGATGAATGTTGAGGTTCTATTGCAAACAAAATGGAGAGAGGGGAAAAACGAAACTGGAATTGGTTTTTGCCTAATTTAGACAAGAACCTTGGGCAAAAATGTTCTGCTTGTGAAGAGCACTTCAGAAACAAGCAGGGTTGTGAACAGATAATATCAAATTGCTTTCCACTGGTTGCTGGAGGTGAATGTATGGACACTCTAATAAAGTCAGAGCGTGATTGCAATTTTTTTTCTTTAAGAATATAACTTTCTCCTCTTGCTTCAGAAACATAGCAGGGAATTTTGCATTCATTTCTGGCAAGGGTAGAAGAAGATTGGACCACAGTTACAGATTTCTCCAATAATCTCTGGTGTCCATCTACTGTGTACTAGTTATTAAAGACAATGGGAACAAGACACCTAGCTTACTTCTCAGTTGATGGCACATGTATGCACCAAATAATGTAATAATTGGATGATATTTATTAGATTTATTAAGGCTGCCTGATCCCAAGAAGACTCTGAGTGGCTTACAAAATATAAAATACTGTATATAATTAAAAACACAACTGCCTGGACAATACAATAACAATAACATAAAAAAAATACCACTGAAGCACATAAATTCTCTATTCCAAATCTGCGAACACAGTGGATCTTAAAGGTTTTCCATAAGGCTTGTAGTATCGGGTGCAAAGGATCAGAACCATAGGTTGAGTTGTAAATCAGAAAGATTTATTGTTCGTACCTATACATAAGAATCTGGTCAACTAATGGTCAGCATTAAATTAGTACTAAAGATCAATAGAATTCAAGGCTGGCTGGATTTGGGTCACTTATGGCAATGCAAGAACTCTAAATTGATGACATGCTTTACTCTGTCCTCCAGCTCTGCCTGCTGTCTTCCTACAACAGGGGTAAGTATGTATATTTGGGGAATGTTATTCCAGAGGGAAGGGATGGCAACAGAGAAGATACAGTGCTTTGGTCCTACAATATGTCAACATTTAATTGAGAGGACCTAGAGTGTACCCACACTGTCTGAACTCCAAAAGCGATATTAGTGGAGGTTACTAGCAATGCCTTTGTATCCTGTCATCTAAAAATGTCTGGGTCACTTTATGTTTGATGCCATATTCTTTTGGAATATAAAGATATACTACATGCATAAAATTGCTTTTCTGTCTTCAAAGCCCTCAGCAAGTCATTTTTATCATGTGGCAACATTGCAAATGTTTGTTTAGCTCTTCTCGTTAACATCTCTCTTTGTCCTGTTTTCCATAACAATATTTCAAATTCCCTAACAATATTCTATACTGATGGCAGGTAATCAAAAACAACAACTCATACAAACACTTTTACAATGTTGTCCTACATTAAAATTCATCTTTGGTAGAAAGTGAAATGTCTGGACTATAGTTTGTGACTTTTATACACTTAGTTTTCTTGTTGTAGAGAGCTTAAGAAACATCTAAAGGAACACTACTTTCTGCTTACAGTGTAACTTTGATGGGAGTACAAAGATCTAATGATCTCCTTGTCCATGGAAAGTACAGCACCAGTTGCAGGAAAACATCCACAAGGAGATATTTTAAGGAACACAATTTAGAATTAGAATTACTGAGATTTCAATCTATCATTGCAAATTCAATTGCATGATTTAATGATTTAATTCATTTTCATTTAAACACAACCCCACTGTCCTGGCAATCTTCACATTTGCTTATGGACAGCACAAATTTATACATTTATCATGAGCATTTACTAATCAGTTTTTAAAGAGAAATTCTGGCCTTGTTTTATGAAGCTTACTTAATTATAAAAGACAGAAAGACAAATAATTAATTTTTAAGGAAGCTTCACTTTCGAAATGGAAGCATCTGGCAACATATTTCATTTGCTAAAATCGTTTCTGATTATAGAGTCCAAAGGAATACATTAAAAGCAAAATAAACAAATACTGAAACTATTAAAATTTTTGCAATGAGAAAATAAACCTGAAACAAATGTTAAAAGCAAGCCTGGGTGGGACATTTTAAGTTTATTATACAGATCACTAATTTGTGAATTACTGTGATTTTGTTTACATTGGAACCAAAGGCAGACAAGATTATTCTTTGTTACCCAAAACATGTTGGCTGTATATGGAAAATTCAAAATTGCCTATGCCATAGCATATAAAATTTGAGGCAAAATGCTTTTGGAAGAATGACATGGTACAGCATGTCTGCCCAGTCCAAAAATTCTAAAAGCCAGAATCATCAGCTCACATCAACAACAAAGCTCTATCTCTTCTCACACAAACTACGAGGGTGAATGAAGTTAGTATCATATACTTATACATGCATATTACTTGAAATCTATACTTCTTCAGACACATGAAGCAACATATAGAAATCCTGCCTGATGGAAGCTTGCATTCCCACATGAGTGACTATATAATACCTTGTGCTAAATCTCATTGATCTGATTCGCAGACTGTGAAAATAGATCTACTGAGGAAACGATTTTATTTTATTTTTCAGAATGAATAATGAATCTTCCACAGAATGGCTGTACTTTACTTTTCTTCCTTAACACAAATTTAAATTGAACACAAACAGTGACATCATGAATTTAAATTCCTTTCTAGAAGCATTAGCTGTGATAGCACCAGAGGTGAGTTCCTACTGGTTCTAACCGGTTCTTTAGAACTGGTAGTAACTCGACGATAACATCATAATTGATATTTCCCATCTAATAATTATTAGACATGGTCTTGAACTCTGATATAAATTGCCCCAGATTCAGTAATGCTGAACATGGAATAATTTACTATTTTACTTATATTTTCAATTAGGCCTATTTTTTTGGGGGGGGGGAAATAAGAGTAGCAAGTTTAAACTTAGTTATATTCTAGTCCATGGCTACCCACCAGCAGGCAGATCTGACATGAAATAGCTTAGTATTCAGTACTGCTGGATAATGCAGACTGTATTTCATTTTGTGGCTACTAAATTACAACCTAACTACATCTTCCATTTTCCACCCACACATTGCATTATGTTTCATTCACCTTTAGCTGCTAACAGATAAATAGTCAATGAGGTTGACGTCTAAAGTATGCTACAACTTTCAACCAAATTAGATTATGAAGATTCCATTATATGTCCACTTTATCAAGTCTACTGAATATTAGGAATACAACAAGGGAAGACCGTCATGATTATTTATTTCTTTTGTTAGGCTTATCAACTTGCAAAATAATTCTAGGTATAGCCTAAGTCAAGAAAGCCTAAAGTTAAAACCTAAAGCTACAACCTAAAAAATAATGATAGTTATATGTGTATTAGAAATGTACACACTTGAACAATATTTACATTACATAAGTATATATAGAATTGTAACTCTTTACTGTTATAATAATACAGTTTATTAGACTATATTTTGTTTCCCCCCCCCCCGATTTTTAAACTTTTAAAGCACCTTTTATGCATTTTTGATGAAAGTTTGTATTTGCATTATAACTTTCTTTGTATTTTGTTCTTTTTCCTTTTCCTTCTCCATTACTGCTAAAGAGTTTTTTTTTTTAACTCTAATTTTAAAACTTAACACCAAAAGCCTAAGGACAGAATGAGTCGTGAAAGAGAAACCACAGAAATGGATTAACAGCCTTTGATTTCCTCCATGTACAGCAAAGGTGTCAACTGGTGGCCTGCGGACTGGATGCATCATGCGTATGCCACGCCCACCTCAGCTCCATAAATGGAAAAAACATCACGATACATTACATGAGGGCAGCGTGACGCTGCAAGTTTGACACCCATGATATACAGTATACCAGGTAGGAAAACAAACTTGGTAGAACATCCACCAAAATGCCTATCAAAATACGTGTCACAAAATCATGATGCAATATACATAGGTCCAACATTGGGAAATAAGTATGAAAGGCTGGGGAGGGGTTGAGACAACTCACATTTTGTCATTTTTCATCGTTGTAGTTTGTACCTACCAGGCATCTATGACACCAGATTTGCCAATATAAAACGAAATGAAAAAAGCCAATTCAGTGGGACTTTTCAAAGCCCAGCCAGTGGAAACGAAGCATAAATTAAGGATTCTTACCTGTCTCTAAAAGAAGCTTCACAATCCAAAAGTTAGAATGTGAAACACTGTAATGAAGGGCTGTGTTGCCATTTCCATCGGCTAAATTGACAATGACACTCTGTAGGTGGGGATGAACCGTCTCAATCTCCTGGAGGTAAGATACAACAATTCCAGAGGACGAAGATTTTCTGCTCGAGATCCGGAACCACTCCTGACAGACAGTGCTCAACACATGCCTCTAAAAATATCAGGATGTGAGTTAGGTTAACGGTGTAAGTAAACAATCCAACTATGTTTGTATTTTTTTGACTCCCGACCCAAACCACAAGAATCTCACTTTGGCCTCTTGGAAATCAATGGGTTTTTGTTTATTAGGGAATTTTATTTTAAAAGCTATGAATAATATTGTATCTGAAATAACTGGATTACTTTTTACTTTCTACTAGAATGTTCCTTTCATTAAATTCTGAGGGGAATATATTCAAGAGTTGCCTCTTCAGCTGTATCATATATCAGAGTACATATTTAAGCAACTATTTCTCTATTTCCGATTCATTGATTTTAACTGTTTTTATATGACACCAGGGTCTCTCCCACAGCGAGATGGGAAGCATATAAATGCAATAAATAAATAAACCATGCATGTCTAGCTAATGCATGGAAGGGTTCATGCTCTATTGTGGCAATTAAATAATTTGAAAGATTTCTCTCTCTTTTTCCAATTTTTTTTCCCCTGGAAAGTTCTTTATACTCGCTGTTCATTTGACACCTACCTAATTCTTCTAAATTGATAACTTTACACTCTTTCTATTGTTTTGTTCTCCAATATAGCCCCTACGATTATTGGATGAAGAAGAGTAAGAACCCTTAAAGTTATATGTATAATTTTGTTCAGCTACATTGCTTGAATTGATGATTCATTTATGACACCTCTATCTTCAGTATTTTACCTAGCTGGATTTTAAACTAATTGCTACCAGATAAGTAAACCATGATATTTAAAAGTCAGTGTTGTTGTGGTTTAGATGCTGGAACAGAAACGAGGAGACCAGAACTTCTAGTTATCCTTTAGATATGAGAGTGAGTTGGATGTCTTTAGGTCAATCACTCTCTCTGTTTCAGCCCTTCAGAGCTGTGATTATGAGGAAAATAGGAGGATTATTTAGGTGACTTCAAATTGTACTAAATAAGGGTAGGATATAAAGCTGATTAATAAATAATTTACTTATAATTTAAAAATAATAATTTAAATTTTATAATTTACAAATTTATACTGAAACTTATTGGCCTTACTATACTTCCTTCCTAATGCGGCAGATAACCAGAACATGTTTTCACTATTTCCTAAGACACAGATTTCATGTTACAAAAAGTGCTATTTATTTCTGACATGCATACTTTGGCTCAATCCATTCAGATTCTAGGCAGGTTTTATGTGCATTACAGTTATTACAGTTAATTGCCAATTACTTTTGTTTGCACCTTGATCATTCTGCAGACAGAATTTATTATATTTAATTAGACAACAATTGACAAGTGCTGCTATTAAGAAACAAACATGGATATTTGACCCAGGATGAATTTTTTATAACTTTTGGGATGATTTGGGATAGACAAGATAGAATTTGGGATAGATAGTGGTAAACTTGCTACATTTATAATGCCTTAGTAAGACCACACTTGTAATACTGCATCCAGTTTTGGTCGCCACTATGTAAAAAAGATGTTGAGACTTTAGAAAAAGTGCAGAAAAGAGCAACCAAGATGATCAGGGGACTGGAGGCTAAAACATATAAAGAAAAATTGCTGGAATTGTGTATGTCTAGTTTAATTAAAAGAAGGACTAGGGATGACATGATAGCAGCCTTCCAATATTTTAGGGGTTACCACAAAGAAGAGGGAGTCAAGCTATTCTCCAAAGCACCTGAAGGCAAGACAAGAAGCATTGGATGGAACCTAATCAAGGAGACAAACAATCTAGAACTAAGGAGAAATTTCCTGACAATTAGAACAGTGAAACAACTTGCCTCCAGAACTTGTGAATGCTGAACAGTGGAAGATAGTAAGAAGAGATTGGACAACCATTTGTCTGAAATGGTATTGGTATAGGGCCATGATGGTGAACATATGGCACGTGTGCCAGAGGTGGCATGCAGAGCCCTCTCTGTGGGCACGCGCACCATTGCCAGCTTGTCTTTGCGCGTGCCAGAGCACCGGAAAACCGAAGACAGCTGGTCAGTGCGCATGCGCGAACTGGCCAGTTGGTCTTCAGGTTTCCGGCACTCCAGTGCACATAAAGACCAGCTGGCCAGCATGCATGCACGTGCCAGAAACCCAAAGACCAGGTGGCTGGTGCACACATGCACACCGGACTGCTGCTCTTTAGGTTTTCAGCACTCTGGCGCACGCATGCACGCACACATTGAGCTTGCATTCCATTTTGGGCACTCAGTGCCGAAAAGGTTCGCCATGACTGGTATAGGGTTTCCTGAGCAATGGGTCAGCAGGTTTCCTGAGAAAAGTTTGACTAGAAGACCTCCAAGATCCGTTCCAACTATGTTATTCTGTTAATCTGTTAAGCGAGTTTTTCAACTTTAAGACAGATCAACAATTTGCAAATAGATTTAGTTTTTTTCTTTGATGCGCTTTAAAAAAAACGTTTTTATTGTTTTGTGTGTTTTGTATTTTTTTCTTTCTTTTTTTTTACTGAGTTTTGAATTTTGTATTTTAACCTTGTCTTGAACAATATATATATTCCATATATATAGCCAGGGCTTGTGCTAGCTAAGAATTCTATGGCATGCAGCTTAACTTTATCTGAAAGATACCAAACACACACTGTACACATAAGAAATTGTTCTCCAAATGTGGATTTCAGCAACACATTGTCCAATAAAAACAAAAGATATTGATCTCCTTTTTTGGATCCTTGTCTCCAGCACTTTCTTTGTAGCTAAAAAAGGTTAAAGTTATTTCTGTTGGGTGTGGGGTCAGCATGTTCTAATCAGTAATGCATTGCCTTTTTTTTATTTACAAAAGAACTAAGGACCTCATTTTATTGCTCTGCATCACAAGGATGACATATACTGTATTTATGAATGTGTTATTTGCACTTAACCTAGTCATTAAATTCTGTCCCAAAATTCAATTTGGTTTTTGAGAAGAGGAATTTCAAAACTCCTAGGACTATTAACACTTAGTGTTCATATATAAAATTAAATGTAAATTAGAAGGTTTTAAAGAAAGAAAAAAGAAACACATGGTTAAAATGCAAACGGGGAAAAAAAACAGGAATACCAGGAATTTGTCCTTTGTGGTCCTTATTTCTGACATGTTTTTGCTTAAGATCTGGCACCCTTTGAGAAAATCTCCCGAGGGTCTAAATCTGAAAATAAATAAAAAACATAATTGTATATGTTTACCTGAGAAATACATAAGGAATGGTGAATGGGAGGCAATGGACAAGGGGCCTTATTATAAATCTCTCAAGCCCTAATGACTTTCCTTTTTATTCCTTTACTACCAATGCTTTACTACCAATCTCTGAACTTATTGGAAAAGTTCAAAGCAGAAAGTCAAAATAGCAGTTAGGGCTACAGCAAGAATTTCAATGCATCCCTACAATAGCAATAGCACTTAGACTTATATACAACTTCACATTGCTTTACAGCCCTCTCTAAGTGGTTTACAGAATCAGCATATTGGCCCCGACCATCTGGGGCCTCATTTTACCAACCTCGGAAGGATGGAAGGCTGAGTCAACCTTGAGCCTAGTGAGATTTGAACCAAATTGCAGGCAGTCGGCAGTCAGCAGAAGTAGCCTGCAGTACTGCATCCTAGCCACTGTGCCATCACAGCTCTTAATTATGTATTTTAATAAGTATATTAACAACACTGGCCACAATCCAGTGGAGTGAGGCACGCTAGATTTGATTGCATGATTTCTCTTAGATTATATTTCTCCTTCTAATACTGTCAAACTACTTGCTAAGACTGCATTACTGTTACTATTAGACTTCTCATTATTCCTATCACCATCTCCTCCCAC
>JANHFT010006053.1:6154-24843 GCA_032467955.1 Pseudoxenodon macrops | reverse complement strand
GTAAGCTAAGCATTTAGATTCTAATCAACTTTGATCAGCCTAAACCACCAGGTCAATACAAAACTGTTTAAAAGCCCTTTAGGTAGTCTGAAATTTTATTTATGTTCATCTTGGCAAAAACTAACATGAAAGAAAGCAAGGATCTGAAATCAATGCTCAGTAGATATGCTTTGTGTAAAATGTGGGACTAGTAATAAATATTCCTGACTATAAGATACTACTGTATTAAGTTGGGTAAATGGCCTTTAGGAAGAAATTGAAAATATAAACTGGATTAATGCAAATATTAAAATGAATCTAATATTTGGGGGGGGGGCTGGCTTTAACATAAATAAGCAGAGAAAACATCCAAGACTTGCTGTCCTTGGGATTTACAGTTAATGACTGATACACATCAGACTATTTCAGGGGTTAAACCTGCAACCCACAGACTTCCTAAATACATTTCCACCTTGAGGTTTTTTCTCCCAGACAAAACAGCAAAAACTCTTGATGTACAATTCCCTTCATGAGGGTTCCATATCTATAGACTGAATCTCATTCATTTTACTAGAAATACCTTTGATTGATTACTGGACCTGAGATCTCTCAGGGTCCCCTCAAACAGCAGTAAATATAGGGCAAGGCATTTAATATAAGCTACCCTTAAAATGGCCTCTATGTATTCAGAAATCCAGGCAGCCAGCATTGTTACTTGTCTTCAAAAGTACTGGAGACTGAAAAGACCAAAGCACAGCAATAAACACCCAGATAAGCAAAGTTTAACACCAAAATTAATACTAAACCAACAATCAACTACCAACTCAGACAAACAATCAAACAATAAACAACAGCCTATCAATAAACCACCAAGAACACTCCCATCAAAACTGACAGGGCAGGCCACTTATATATAAACAGGGGGGAAAACCCACTCCCTTCTAGTACTGATAATGTTATCTAGCTGGGTAATGAAACATCTGCAAGACAACAGCCAAGGTCAGAGAGCACCAAGGACCCCACAATTGAAAAGTATGGTAAAATGCAATTCCATTTTCTTTTCAAAAAGCAAAAAAATGGGTAAAAGCTCTTGTCAACATTGACATAATGGCTTTCAGACTAAAATGGTGGATTCGTGACCAATAAAAGTCCTTTTTTTATACATTTCTCAGACAGTGGCAGTCATTGCTATGAAGAGTGTCAATTTGGATGGTTCTGAGAGAGTTAACAGAACAGTGGAGGATAATATTATCAGTGGCTACTCTCTTGATAGCTATATATTACCCTCAATATCAGAGTCAGGAAGCTTCCTCCATACCAGCATTGGGGAACGGGGAGCAAGAACCATGTGCATAGTAACTTACTGTGGAATGCAGGACTAGATAGGTCTTTGTTTTGATCCAGCCAGGTTCTTCTATTCTGGGTAATTTCCCCTGCATATTATTATCTGTGGTCAAAAGTACTAATACAAAGATTTACATTATAATTTATTGGTAGTAAAAAAAATAGTGGCATTGACCATAGCACATGAAATTAAGGCTGTTCAGAGGAGAATATCCCCTTTAAGCAATGGAGAGAGATCATGCCTGCTCCCAGTTTACCTCCGATACGTATTGTGTTCATATTTTCCTTATTTATGCATTTAGCAATGAGATGGAGTTCTAACAGAATATGTATCAAAGGCCTCTTCTTTCCAAGAACAGATGCTTAGATGGTCATGTTAAAAAGATCTGTAGATCCAGCAGTTTTGTTTTTCAAACCTGTCAAACGCACAACTTAGGGATATAGTGGGTAAAGTGAGAGGCTGTGAGAGTTTGCCTTCTTAGAACTGCCCCCTCTTTGAATAGCATTTCACCCAAAATATAGAACACAGAATGTAGGTAGTCCTTTATTTACAACCATTCATTTAGTTTGGTTTAGTTTGAAATTACAATGGCACTGAAAAAAGTGATTTATGACCGTTTTTCATACTTTACCTCCATTGTAGCAACCTTGTGGTCAGGTGAGCAAAATTGGAAGGCTTGGCAAGGGGTTCATATTTATGATGGTTGCAGCATCCTGGGGGGTCACGTGATGAACTTTTATGACTTTCTGACAAGCAAAGTCAATTGCGGTGAGGAAGGTGGTATAATGGGGCAAAAGTCACTTATCAACTGCCTTGCTTAGTAATGGACATTTTGGGCTCAATTGCAGTTGTGACTACCTGTATAAAATAATAGGGTTAGAAAGGACCTTGGAGATTAGCTCTTTCCCTCCTTGCATTTAGTGTTTATGTGCAATGCCTTTGAGGCTAGTCCATGCAGCTTTCCTAGCAAATATTTTCTGAAGTGGTTTACCATTTCCTCCTTCTTAGGGCTGAGAGAAAGAGTGATTGGGCCAAGATCACCCAGTTGCCTTCATGCCTAAGGCAGGACTAGAACTCAACAATCATGGTAGAAAGGGCAGAAACATTAGATATGACTCACTTAACTGCCTTGCTTAGCAACATAAATTCAGGTCCCAATTGTAATCTTAAATCAAGAACTACCTGTATTTAACTAATTTTACCAGCAAGGTTTGATGCTACTTAAAGACAGGGAATATTTCTGCTCATACAGAGACATGACAGGCGTAAACTGTGGGTCAAGAGATCTGGATGCAATGGGAAACAGTAATTCTACCCTGGCCATTTGTATAAGTGAACTGTCCCAGCTAATAACTACCAGTATGTTGTTATAATCGTGCCCTTTATTTAACTAAATTAGTATACAATTCAATCAATTCCAGATACAACACAGATTTCCGACAACAGTCATCGGTATGAAGGAAATGAGAAAAGATACAAACAGCTGACATTTCACTTATTTCCTCCATTACTTCACAGATGAAAATAGAATGTGTTTAAATATGTTTGTACATGCCAATTCACAAATCAAGGATCTCTGTGGGAGACTTCCTCAATCTTATACCTTACATGATGATTGTGATTTGGCAAATGAATACACACCAGAAAAGCACCTATTGAAAGCTGTTATTTGTATTTATTACATACAAATCTTAAAACAAATCTTAAGCCACAAGCTTTAAAAACAGGGTGATTAACTGTGAACTCTTTGCTGAGCATTGAGAAGCAAGGAATAAATGAGCCAATCTTACAGCTGGCGTTCTGCTACAGAAAAGGTCCTGTCCTGTTTTCTTACTAACCTCTTTTGAAGTAGCGTATTAAAGACCTCAAAATGAAGGTGCAAATTATAGGTTGTATGCAGAGAAACAGACTATTTCCCCCCCATATTCTTGCAATTGCAGTGTCTTAAAATGATGGGTTTGTGCAGGCTTTGTTATAGATGTGGGACAAAATGCTGTATAAGCATTGTCTATTCAAGCAGTGCATGAAGATGTAGGCTAACACTGAACTATTAAACTATCCAACCACATTTAAACCTTGCATGTTATGTGAACCCAGCCCATGCAGTTAGTTTATCGTTCTACATGTTTTCTGAATGCATTGAGTAAACCGTGATTACTCTTTCTGATGGCCAGTCCTCCTGATCTTCCCAGAGTCTTCTCACTGGCCCTCTCCCAACTTCCGTGTATTTTCTCCACTGCCCACTCCCAATCTTCCCAGCTTCTTTCCACCACCCACCCTATACCAGATCATCCAACAATTTCCTATCAACCTACACACAGGACCTTGTTCCCACAGCTGCTGCCAATATTCCTGCTGGTCTTTTCCTAAACTTCTTAGGATTTTCCTGCCTAGCAGCATCATTGAGTTATTGACACTGAACTTCCTGCCTGTCTGCCTTTCCCTCCCCTCATTTCCCTTTCCCTCCCCCTCTCCCATTATGTTTTACAACAACTGTTTAAAAATTGCATGCTATTTTCAGTTTAATGCAGGATGGCAAAAGGTGAGGTGTAACTTAAAAGAAATATCTCACCACTGATTGGTATGAATTGGACCAAGCTAATTAGTTAACAACTTTGGAGCGATCTCGCAGACCCAGGAATCAAGCCACAACATCTATCCTCCACCCTATAAAACCATTGAGATTTTAGCCATTAATGGTTTTTTAGCAATTCATTGGTGGAAGGGCTTGCCTCAAGAAGTTGTGGGTGTTCCATCACTGGTGGCTTTGAAGGAGACAATGGACAGCCATTTGTCCTCAATGGTACAGGATCACCTGCTTGAGGAACAGGATAGACTAAAGACTTCCAGGGTCTCTTTCAACTCTGTCATTCTGTTATTCTTTTCTTCTTTTCTTGAGGATCAGAGACATCTATCCACATTTATATCACCAATCTGTCTGGCCAGAACATTGCTGATTCCTGTCTTGCTATACAGTACTTGTTGACGTTTAAGCTAATTTTGCCTTTGCACAATCCTGGGGAACTCCTCAGAATATGGGTGAGAAGAGGGCTGGCTGACTGGTTGATTTCACTGATATTACACAAGAAAAGCTAGCTGGAAAAAGAAAGTCAGCTACACAATTGATCTACCAAAACTGCCAACAAACTCCAAATATTTTGCTACAGAACTCAAGTTGTATGGCATGATCCTTTTCTTTTCCCTGATCTGTTTCATAGATCTGATTTATTTTATATAGGAACTGCAGTTTAGGAAGAAATCAAGTTCTTTTTAAGCTACATAGATTCTTTTGGGGATTCTGGGCTAGTCACTGTGACTCAGCCCAACTAGCCTTGCCGAATCATCCTTCAGGAGAAAAAATAGGAAAGACCACTGTATAGTATAGGCTATCTTGAGCTCCTGAAAGAAAAGTTAGTATAAACCTAACAAATACTAGTAGCTTGCAGTTTGTTTTCTAAATTAGAAGCAGAGAGTTATGATTTGAGAATACAAGAATGAATTTTTAAAACCAGAAGTTTGCTACTCCGTGAAACTCTTTCCAATGTGGTTATATTAAACAAGTCTGACAATAAACAATAACAAGTATCTGAAGTATACAGTAGGTAGCTCCTTTTTTGAATGGTTAAATTATGTATTTAAAAAATTTCAGAAATGTAATTTCCTTGTTTTAAGTTATGTGAGAGACAGGGGGAGAGAGAAGGAGGGAAAGAGGGAAAAAGAGACAGATGGAGGAGTTTAAGGATAATGATACAACCATCACTTTCTTCTTTTTAAAAACAACTAGCAGTCTAAGTGCTATTGTTAAAAGTAGGAAGCCCAAAGCATGGAAAGGAATGGAGTAGAACATTAGAGGCCAATCACAACTGGTCCAGAAAGCTGAAAATAGATAGTTTGACCATCCCTTTGAAAGCACAGCCAGCTTATGAAAAACAGTACTGTCCATCCACTTTCATTCAAAAAAAGCACACACACAAAAACCTCTCACCATGGAAAACATTGTGAGATGTATTAGATGCATCCATTCCAAAATGATATAGTAACAAAACCCAATCTGGAGGTGGAAAATTTTAGATCTCTAATTACTCTCCACACTCATTTGTGGGTTTGTGTACAATGGGTAAGTAGCTGTTAAACATTTGGCAGATGTAATAGGAACCTGTCTCCGCCAACAGATTGTGCAACAGGAGAAAGAACTCAAAAATCCAAAAACAGGTTCTTGTTGGATGCTTATCCTTAAAAAGTAAAGCTTTCACCTGGCAGAAATGTGAAACCTGCCCTGGCACCAGCAAGTGCTAATAGAAGCTCATAAGGATGCGCAGTTAATTTTCAATTTACATAGTAGGATAGACACCTGATTCCTTGCTGTCTGGGAGGACTTTACAAAGCAGCTTTTTTTAGTTTACAAAATATAGGGGCTGCGTGCTCTCTTTCTTTTCCTCACCAGCTTGATAAAAAAATCTGCAACAAAGGAAGGATCAATAGTTACTCTAGGTCTGGGAGTTAGAAAAAAGACAAACAAAATGCAAATCATGAATTGATTGATTGGTCAGCACTGATAAAGGGATAGTTGGACAAGTTAATTGTTTTTCTCTAAGACAGTGTGGGAAGCCCCCTACCCGAGAGGAATGAAGTATTTTGGGAGATATTCAAAAAGTCAGAATATTATATTTTCCTAAAGGAGAAATGGAGAAACATGTTTTTAGAAGCAGGAAACAGCCCCCAAGTCTTTCTTAATAGCCCACAGTAGATGCTAGCATCTAAGAGATAAACAGCTTATTGGAAGAAGCCGACAAGTATCTAGATAGCTATATTCATAAGCAAAACAAATACTGTAGGCAGAAATCCTTTCAAGACAGGATATTTTGAAATTCCTTGGCTGAATGGTAGGATTAGAAAGCAGCCCCTCACCCAAGATCCAACACAGGATGAAAGCCATTAGCCACAATAGGAATTGCCCAACAATAGGAATTGCCCAATCAGAATACAAGCCCCTTTATTACCACCCCGAGAGCAGTCCAGATTCAAAATCATAGAAACCTGGAAGCTCAGATAAACAATAAGCCAGAGGTTGACCAGATTAGCTCAGACAAGCACCTAGGATTTTCTCTTTTGCCTATAGAGCCAGCTATGACCCCTACATGACCCCCATAGGAATCTGACAGCAGCCAATAGAATATTAAAGGACATGTTCTTGCATAAGAACAGGAAGCTCAAACATAAAGCCTAAAGAAGGTATAAAGCCAACCCATTCTCAACTCCATTTTGTCAGCTGCCCAGAATCACATGTGGTTGGTGGTTCTGTTTCATCAATAAATAGACTTTCTTTGCAATCAACCTCCATGTTTCCAGTGTCTTTCTCTCAGCTTGGAACTGAATCAGATGGATTTTTCTTCCTACAGTAGTATAATTTCTGAGCCCTTTTTAAATCAAAACTATTGGTTTGAAGTCATGTTTGTAGGTTTCATATTTTATTACACCTTTTCTTTTAATTGATTTGGTATAAAATACAAGACAAAAATTCCAAAAAAAAAAAATGAATTGTTGGATAAAATGTAATAACTGGACTTGATGTTTCCCTTTTTAAATACAGCAATGGACTTCAAGGGCCATTGATTCGAGAAAAAACTTAAAACAAAGATAATAAAGGCTGAAAAGTATAAGACTGTAAATTTGTATTTATCCATCACATTTCTGCACTGCCCATCTTGCCTTAATGACCCTGGGCGGCTTAAAATAAAAAGGAACCAGGTTTAATTTCTGTTGATTCTAGCATGACAGCATTGTTATATATTATTTTTGTAAGAAATTGTTTATGACATTAAAATTCGTTGCACAAAAATGTCACATTGTTTATGGCAATTTGATAATGCAATTAAGAGACTCTGCAATCTTTAAAGGTTAAGCTTCATGGCCATTATTGGTGGCAACTATTGCACATTTTTGTTCTCTGATACTAATTAATAACTTCAGGGGTGACGAGTGGTTAAAGCTATGCGGATGTGAAGCTATGCAGCATTTGCTCTTGTTAGCATATAGATGGTAGACTACCAAAAATACCAGATGTGTACACTAGAAAGTTGAAAAATAGCTCAGAAAGCACTGGTAGTATACTTCTATATTGTTGCCAAAAACCTGCACAGATGTCACTGGGAAATGAGCTCAATCAAAGCAGATGTTTACCTAATTAAGTACCGGTATATCAATGTTTTTCTAATTCCATATAAAATACTAGTGGCAGGTCATTTACTCACATTTTTAATGGTTCAATTCTTTGGGATTTGTTTTTCACAAATGTATTTTGAGGTTATCAAGTATTCTTGTAGTTGTGTGTGTGTGTGTGTGTATAAAGGTCTACAAACTATCATCAACGCTATTGCTGATGTAAAGAGTTTTTATGGATAAATATTTCACCCTATCTTGAAATACATCACAAGAAACTAGCTGAATCTGTTTTTTTCCTTTATTTAAATAAGGATTCATAACTGGATTTAGGAATATCGGATTTACATGGACCATAATGTCTTGCACTTACAACTGGATCTGATCTCATCAACTGTAACAATATAGATTAGCAGAAAGAGTTATTGAATTATTTTAACAGCCTTCATCAATATATAGTATTCTGTACCATTAAATGTTATTTTACCTAGTCTTATATGATACTACTTTTGAAATAATCATTGTTTATCAACATAATTGAGTCACTATTACAAGGAATTTTAATTCATCACTGGCACTCTATGCTGCTATTATTATACATTTCCTTCAATGTTTATTATTTGTTTTATATAATTCTAAGACTGAAAGGATAATGGGGAAAAGTGATAATGGTATGAGGTCACTCGAATGAACTCAAAATTGTTCGTTTATAGTTTATACATTTCTTATAGCAAATTACAATATTATATGCCAAATGCTACTTGTTTAGTGTTAACAATATGTTTATAGAATGCTGGCAATGTGTATAAAAATAAGACCAATAGATTAATGAATTCATGCATTTAAAAAGTGCATTTTACTTTTTGGGTTTATTCCAGATCTTGGACAAGTTATATCTACTTTCCCAAGTTTGTTCTGTAATTTACTTTAGCACTTATCTTGAGTTATGCTATAGATATGTGTTTGAGATCAGAATGATGATTGCGATAGTCAACCTAAATAACTTGACAGCTAAAGGACATATTAATGATATTTTTGGTCAAGTTCTTAAAAATTAGGATAGACTACAGAAATATAATTTAATAAAGGTTGGCAAAGAATTCTCACATCTGACTAGATGTTTGCATCCCTTTTGATCTTTTCTTATTTCATCCCATTGTTGGCCCCAGCAGGTAGCAGCGTAGAAATGAACTTATCTGACCTTGAACAGCTAGGTGAATGCTTAAAGAGCGAACTTCCAGGGGATCCCCCAAAGTACAGACTCGACCTGGTAGGTGAAATTAGTCCTGAAGGCAAATGGGTGGTTCCATGAAGTTCCATGACCAGGCTGTAATATGATTCTAATGAGACCTTCATTCTTCGCCTCAACTTTTCGTTGCCAAACCCCTCCCAGTTTGTGCCTGGGTCAATGGCTGGCACAGGGTTTTGGGATCTTTATAATGGGAGGTTTTCCAACTTTTGAAGAGGTAAAAATGGAGGCCAGTTTGGAAGTGGGAGAAGGAATGGGAGGGCCAAATGTTTTTTTCCCCGTCCCTGAGAACAGAGAACTGTTTGTCACCAATTAACATTACATAATGTTTTCCATTCCTGTTCTAGTCTAGTTTGAATGTGCACTGCAGAAGCGAACCATTTAAATAGATTTTTCTTTCAAGAAAACCGAAACCCAATTTCAGTCAATAAGATGTCCTTTACAAGGAATGACTAAAATAACAGATGGAATCTGACTTTCTAGCAGGCTTGGAAAAGGCAGTTTCCTCATTCTAAGTTATGAAGGATAGCTTTTAATTTGTATGCACCATATCTAAATAATTTATTTTCAGATGTTTCAAAAATCACAGCAAACTACCCAACAGTTGATTCATGGTGGTTTCACTTGCATCCATGCCCAAGAGACTAATTCTATATGTTGACCTTTTTTGTTATATTGGAGTCCGTTTTAATTTACACAGCATCTGTGCACCTATATTGAAATGATCAATCAACTATTATAAATACATCAAAAACCATACTTTATTTTATGTATAGCAATACAATTTACATATTAAATAACACTATAATAGAATGATTTAATATACTTTTAAACATAACAAAATGGAAATTCTTCAAGTTACAAAAAAGAAAACAAAAACAAAATTAAGAACTCCCCTAAAACCAAATACCACATTTCCCCAATGGGTCAAAGAGATAAACTTATCCAGTGACTGGTTAAGTCTAATTCCTATTGCACACACTGACAATGGAAATTAAAGAAAATCCAGCATCAACAATCACTGTTCCAAAGAAATAACCTGTGTTGAATCGTTTTTGGAATGTGATGGCATTTCACTACTTTAGTACACATAAAAGATGTTGTCACATATCCACCACAAAAGGAAAGAAATGAAGTTGAAACTAGAAAAAAATTAGCTTTATATGAAAATATAAAATTCTATGATTATATACCATTGATACAAAGTTCCCAGAAGATGCTTATTCAAGCAACAAAATATTTACAGTTGTAATGAGTTCTGTTATTTAAAAATGAATGAAATGAAAAGGATGGCTAGAGATGAACACTTAGTTCTTTAGAAACAATGGCTGCTTGCTAGTTTCAAAGGCTTAACAACAACAAAAAAAGTCACCACCCCAAATGTTGGAGAGTTGTGACATTTTATAAAATTGATTATCTCCTCTTCTGGAGACATGTTTATTCTCAAAACTCAAGACATTTTTTCTTGAAATTAATTATCCTCTGTAGAAAAGGGTTCCGTTTCAAATATCTAACAAAAATACTAAAAACAGTCAAATAGCTAAAACTATAATGTCTGAGGCCAAGTACTTTCACTGTGGTTTGTCTTTCTTTGTCCCCGCTCCCCCTCTTTGTATGCCTGCCCTACACAGATGGGTGTAGCTGGTATTGTTTATAATGGCAACCAAAAGAGAAAACTGAAATGATGCATGAGCCAGAGTAGAGAATTATACCTGTAACAAAATGAAATGCATTTCCAGTTGATATAAAATTCACTGTCATGAGCATCAATAATGGGAATGGGTAGGAGAAGAAAATATATTTTGAAAGCATAGCTGCTAATTCATTCATTTCATAACATTTCCTGTTTTTGCCTCTCTTATAATTGGTCTATTGTTTTTTGCTAGGGATTTGTATTAAGCTTCTTTGGTAAAACTAATAGCTCTATTTTAAAAAAGAATAGCACTTTATAAGAAAACAGGCATTTATAGCAAATCATTGTGCTGTGTCATGAAAAAGGAAAGGGAGAATAGTTTGGTACTTTTCAATCATTCTTCTTCAGCTTAAAGAAATAGTTTAGAAGTATTAGGAAACAAGTTTTGCTCTTCTCATTATAATCCCAATTAGAATAGGTTTCATTTACTTTCCTTCCTATATAGGCATGAATATATATCATACAGCGGTTGTGTTTATATTCTGAACTGATTAAGAATAAAAAAGCATTATGAGTGATTGATGAATTAATACAAAGGGCTACTAACATTAGCTGGATTCAACAATACAAAATAAAACATATATTTGAGATAAAGACTGTACACTGTGAATGAGCTTCAGATATTTCAATATATTGGAATTTAGAAGAGAACTCAAGACCTTGGGATGAGCATCCAAATGCATAAAAAGGCCATGTGTATGAGACTATCCATGTTATAACTATGTTTTCTTAATTCCAGATTACTTTTGTAAAGCCCAGGGATCCAGTTCCTTTGAATAAAGCACCCTGGCTTACAAGTTAATCAGCATTTAGAACTCATGTTTATACACAAATGAATAGAACTTGAGTCTAGCAGGAAGGATGAGTAGCAATATCTCGTAAGAATTGTGAGGCTACTTGTTCATTTACATTTATAGCTTATATCAAGTAGAAGTTCTACAATAATCTTTTCATAAACAGGTACAAGATCTATCCTGAAGAGCAAGGCAGAGTATAACTGTAACATGAACAATAAAGGACTAAACCATGTTAGGCATTTATCTGGGAGCAGCCACAAAATCCAACAGAAGTTAGTTGTGTTGAAAGTAAATTGAACCTAATGGGAGTCAAATTTTGATCAATCTGCTCCATTGACTCCAACTATTAATTTTGCAAATGCAACTAATGTGTATATTTTTGTCACATAAATACCTAATAAGAAGCATGCATAACTGGTACTCAAGAAAGATGAGATGGTAGCAGTTGTTTATACCAGGAGGATCAAACTCAATTTCAATGAGGGACGCATCAGGGTTGTGTTTGACCTCAGTAGGCCAGGGCGGGCCTGGCCAGAGCGATGTCACTTGTGTCTGGAGTGCCTGTGGTGGCTCGAGCACTCTGCCAGCAAAAATGGGCTCCCAAGCTCTGTTTTCAGCGGCAACAGCCTCCTGCAACCCTTTGCCAGTGAAAATGGAGCTTGCAAGGGCCACCCGTGCCCCTCCCAAGCTCCATTTTTGCTGGCAGAGGCGCTGCAGGCCGGTCCTTTGCTGTTTCCAGGGCAGCTCTGCGGGCCAGATCTAAGTACCCCATGGGCCAGATCCGCCCCCTGGCCTTGAGTTTGACACCCCTGTACTATACACTCTGCCATAATTCTGAAAAAAAAATGTTTTCCCAAACTCCCATTTTAATGGTGGTTCTGACATTTGCAGAATAATTTTCTGTATCCCTTCATGGTTCTGAGCCTGCTCAGGCTTTTCTGCTGCTATTTGCATAACAAAAATATAAATGTTAATTGAATTAGGCACTCACTGTTTTTCTTCTATTACTGCTCTAAGTTCTTTACTTTGGAGCTTATGTTACTGTCTTTTAAAACAAAATGAGAAATGTAACCCCAGTAGTGCAGTTTTTCATATCACAGTGAAATTATTTTGTGGAGCTCATTCTTACATTTAATCTTGAACAGCACCTCTTTCCCCTGAACTTTTCTCTATTATTGTTAATCTTTTGGCTTTATCATTAAGCTTAATGATAAAGAAAATGAATGAATATTAAGTGGAAGGTTATTACATGTTAAATGAAGTTACACATCTGGTGGACTAGAGTCTACACTGAAAACCCAGTTCAAATTATATTTATTTTGGACTTCTGGGGAAGCAATAGCAGACTGACGACAGCTCCATGGAAAGTAGAGCTGACAGCCATGGCAGAAAGAGAAGCTGGTGAATGGATTGTCTCCTCCAAATTCCTCTCCGGAGCAAGGAGAGGCCAGGATTACCCACAAGTGCTCCATAGAGTGACTCCTTATGAGGACAGCATAAGTCAGCAGCTTTAGGTGTATTTTAGTACTGGAGGAAAGTCAATTTGCTTTTGCTAAAATGCCTTCAAATGGACACTGGATTTGCAGGACTAGAACCTCCAAGGTCCTTTCCAACTTGTTATTCTGTTACTTCCTCTCTTAGATGCTTTAACTTTTGTTTATTAACGGCTTTTTGATGTTAAGAACCTTCACAAGGCAAGTTTCATTAAACTGGGTGAGTTTCTTTATCCTTCATGAATGATGTCATGTGAAAGATTAAGGACTTTAAAAAGATTTTTTTTAAATTTTTGCATAAACAGCAAAAGTATGATGACTATGTAATGTTGATTTTGGAAAGTTATAAGATTAAAAGACCGAATGGACTTGAAATAATTTCCTGGGGATTGTTTAAAAGTTTTTAAAAAATATATGAAGTGTTTGAAACTAAGTTTAAGAAATCCTAGTGTGGGGAAATGTTGATTAAGGGAACAAAACAAAACACATGATAAGCGGAAACTTTGGAAGCTAACTAGAGGGAACCAGAGAGAACCAAAGATTACAATGAAAGGAGAAAAGAATTATTAAAATAATGGAGCAGTATTATTTGAATGTAGGATTCAAGGATAGTTGGGAACAATGCACTCAGAAATTACTCTTAAGATTGCTATTATAAAAATGGGTTTTAAAGGGGCTATAGAAGAGGAACAGATTTCATTGGGCAAAATAGAGGCTGAGTGCTGATTTGAATGTGGATCTGAAAGTGGATTTACAAATGCTGGACTGCAGGAATAATATGGAAAAAGATGCCATACTGAATTTACAAATGAAACTGGCTGATATCTCTAATTAAATGAGACATATAACTAAATATGAAAAGTGATAACTTTCCGGATAACTTTCGGAGTTCTTGAATAACTTTCTTATCTTGGATTTAGAAAAGAGACAAGTTATACTAATGAAGGAGTTTCTGAGGAGACAAAGAAGAAATGATAAGAAATCAGTTGGAGGAACATCATTTAAAGGGATTTAAAAAAATCAAGATTAAAAAGAAATAAATGGAAGAAATATAAGATTTATTTGATCAAGTTTAAAATATATACATTGTTTCAGGTTAATGGATTTTTTTTTTTAACTAGGACCAAATCACAAAGCTTTAAAGATTTGTTTATAGATAACAGATAAGAGATGAGAAAAGATTTCTTTTGTTATATTTTTAGAGAAAATGATAAGTTACCGTGTTAAAAGAATGTAAAATTGTCTTATTTGATTAAAAAGGTAAAGGAATCCCTGCGGATTTTACTCCGCTAGTTGTTGCTGACTATTGCGGATGGTGCTCATCTCCATTTCAAGGCTGTTGAGCCAGTTTCCATTGTCATGTGGATAGCATGTCATCAGGGAGTACTGTTACTTATTCCATTAAGATTAATATATATACAGTATATATATTTAATTTATCCTTGGTAGCTCTTAATTGACTTTTGCTGGTTGGGACTGAATGACAAGATTTGATAATTTGTCTTTTCATAAGAGATGAGATAGGGAAGAGGAGAGCTTTTATTGAAATATCAGAGAAGGCAATAAATTACTGAAGCTGCCTGTACTTGTATGGAGGAAGGAGGGAGTCATTTCTTTACACTTTCTTTATTCTATTTTTTTCTTTTGTCTGCACTTTTTATTTTTTATGTTCTTACTTTGCATTATTTTAATATTTGTAAATTTTAATAAAAAATATTATAAAAAAGCAAATGGCTTTGACTTTGAAAACCATCTTGCTTCAGTAGATACAGATTTAATTTAAGCTTATGATCCACTTTCAGCTTTACTGTTAGGAAATAGTGATTTAAGGGTAGTGAAGCTGTCTTATGAGCACATTCATTCCTTTCCATCGAAATCAAAAGTTCAACTGAAAATAGAAAAACAAATCAAAAACACATTTTTTTTAAACCTATGGAACCAATAATTTTTTCACATAATTTGGTTGAGAAGCAATTGAAATTGTGATTGTGTTTAATAGTTGTACTTTTCTGAATAATGTTCATTAATGGTAGGTGCACTGCAGTCCTTGATGTGCGGCGTGCTCTTAGTCCTAATAGATGAAATACAAAATTTGTTTTATTCATTTATTTATTTATAACATTTATTGGCTGCCCATCTTCCCAGAGGGTAACTCTGGGGGGGGGGGCTTAAAATTACATTCAATTAAAACAAAAAACAAAGCTTAAAACCAAAGACACATGGGGAGGGCAGGGGTGAAGGAGGGAGGAGGAGGAGGTGGGATCTGTTATTACGCAATCAGCCACCTCCATTGCCCTGATTCCCCACTGGGGGCCCCAAGCTGACTAGCACACCCATGTATTTAGGCCCTTAAAAAAATAGGGTTGGGGCATAAAATGGCATTAAAAAGTATTAGGATGAAGTACAATTTATGAAAATGCAGTAGAACTGAGACTGTACGGTTTTTTAATTGAGAAGATTGTAGCCATCCAGTGGCTTTTAGTGTGATATGTGTATGGTTCTTATAACGTTATGAAATTAATTTACCTCAGTATCCAAGAAAAGTTCACAATGGAATTTAGCAAATTTTGGGCATTTTATTTTAACTGTTAATAATTTGAATAGCAAATTTAAATGGACAGCAGTACCTGTCACTTATTTTTATGATTGCACTTACATGCCATAATGTTAATGTAGCTCTCACTTTGCTGGATATTTTTCTTGCTTTATTAAATCTTCCCATTTTTAAAATACATTTAAAGACAATATATTTTATGAAATAGTTTTGTTTTTATACATATAGTATTTAGATTTGGTTGGTGGAGAGAATATTTATGTGTGTGTGTGTGTGTGTGTGTGTATCTATGACAGTAGCCACAATTTAATTAAGAATTAAGGTAATCCAGTTCCTTGAGATTTAGTTGTGAAATGTTTTTAAAATGGTGGCGGTTGACATAAAACTGATTTGTTCATTATTAAGAATCTTTAAAAAGGGCACTGTCTACTTTCAATGGATATAAGGTTGCAAAACTCTATTTTATTAATGAGGGGTGGGCATTTATATCTGCTAAGAATGTGTGCATTTTATTTTGAATAGTTAATATTTTAATTATATTTATTTACGCTAACTAACATTTTTCGAAGAAAGTAGTTGTTTTATTCTGCAAACATGTATTGATATGCCACCTTATATTGCAATAACAAGAAGAGCAAGGACTGCACAGAAGATCCCACTATTCCATAATAGATCCTATGTTATATTTTTTGTAGCAATGGTTGGAGCTGTTTAATGCAATTAATATTAGACTGACTATGTTTTGGAACATGAAAATTACAGAATTTTCAGTATGTTTTAGAGGAACTGTTCAAAGTATATTTTTTTAAAGAAGAAATGAAGGTATAGGATATACAATGATCTTGTTCTTAGTTAATAAATGTTTGGAATATGCCATTTTAGAATTGGAATTCATACAATAGGGAAAATAATAACTATATGCTAGCCAAATACCTATGAAAATGCTAAGTTATAACTGATTCTGTGATTCCTTCTATGGGCTAGAAACTCCTGCCTTAAATGGAGGAATATCTGACAACCCATTTCTTGTGTACAGTCCAGTTTTTATCTACTTTTACCAATTACAGTAAATTTTTGTTTGGACTAATTCTGGATTCCTTTTCCATAAGTGCAGCCACTTCTACCCTGACAGCTCAAGAGAGAACGTTTAGATGAGGCAACTTCACTTTGGTTTTTTACAGTCCGTCATTTTCATACCTTGTTACTTTCATATGCTGGCACATTATTTTATCTAGTTTGAATTGGAAACAGAGATAACTAAACCTCACTCATTCAGAGAACACACAAACTGCTTTTTGATTGAGCTAATCCAGAGAGCTATTAGGTGGAATCTAATGGCTTTCCTGAAAACATCTACTTGTCTGTTCTCTGATGCTTGAGGAGCTGTCAGGACTAAGCAATCAAAAGTGTGAAGGAGGCTTTCTTTAGCTATGAAAACTAATGCTGTCATATCTACCGAGTTACTCTACATCTTCAACTTATATAAAAAGATTGTATTTCACTAGAAGCTAGTTCATTTATCATTTGTACAATGTAAAAACGTAGGAAAAGCAGTACTGATAAAGATCAAAGGCTATCTCTTCCACCAGTACCAATGTCACGTCCGGAAGCAGAATATAAGCAAAAATAGTATTGTCCCCATCATTTCCCCCAGTAACTGAAACTGAGAATCCTGTTGCCTCTGATACTGGAGATAATATGTAGTCTTCATACTGAGTAGCCATAAATTCTCCATGAATTTGTCTCATAAAAGCCATGTAAGGGGACCATATATTCAACTGAGCTTCACAAGTGGTTTGGAAAGCACAACTTTTAAAAGTAATTTGGAACAGAAAAATTAAATGTTCAAAGATAATGAGTAGATTTTTTTTCAAAGGGAGTGAAACATATTAAGGTTGTAATCCTATATACATTGATTCAGTGTAATTTACTTTTGAGTAGACATATAGGATTATTTTGTAGAATGTTATGTATAGTATCGAAAAATGAAATTATGAAATTGGGAAGTACATACTAATCAATTGTGTTAAAAAAAAAGAGGAAGAATGTAATCTTATAGGTAGTTTTTTTATTAGATCGCTTCACCAGTAATATGGATCAGTACGTTTTAGCACTAGAGTATGAAAATTACACACCTGTAAAAACGGCATCTAACAGCTATGAAATTAAGAAATTCTTTTCTCCATCATATAACATACTGTAAAGACAGTGGTTCCGTTCCAGAAACTTAAGGAACTATACATGTAAATGTAAATCGTGTATGAATTGGAAATATTGCTAAATACTTTTGGAATAAAATGATCTGATTGAACATTTTTGCACTGTAATTAAATTGTCCATAGTGGAAATATGATCAAAATATTTTCTTGAAATGAGAATGCAATTAAAAACACCTGGGAATTAATGAAAGTATAAATTCGAGATCTGAAATTGAATCACAAATCTGAGTTGCTTTGCATTTTGGGAATATAATTTTATGTGTTTCATAGAAAACACTTCATTGAACTTTATGAAGTCAAAAGAGGAATTCCAGACAATGCAGAGCAGCTGTTAAACTGAATTTCAGTAGCTTTCCAAAATTTATCTAGCGATCACTAGCTTGAGAGAAAATGAACAACACTACTCATCCATGTTACTGGAAAACAAAAGAATTATAACAGTATGCAAATTAAACAATGAATATTGGAATATGTCAAGGGTACAGCATTTTTTTTTAATGTGAATCAAAAATATTTCTCTGGCCTAGCATCCAAGATTGTAAAGCCAAGGCTTATGAGAATTAATTAAACATCATGGTATTTCAACTAATAAGTAGTGTGTCTGTTGTCATGGAATGTCATCAGGATTTGTTTGTTTTCTTTTGTATTATATCTCTATAGGCAGTTAACACTGATCATATAGTGCAAACTAGATAAAATTGTGTTTCACTGTGTGAAATAAACAGAGGTGCAAATGCTCAGTAGGATACCATTAAGACGTAAAATGGCAAAAATAAATATCAAAACTTTTTATCAGTGTAAAAAAGTAATTGGGTTATTGTATAACCTAGAGTCTGGCAAAAAAGGCCTCAAAAAGTTCAGTCTTCAGAAATTCCACAAATTAAGTGCCTTTAAGTATTCCTTTTAGACAAGAGATTCCATACTTTCTGCAGGATCTGATTCTTCACCGGCCATAACAATACCATTTTTGTCCATTGCCATGGGGCCATTTCCATTTTCTTTAGTGCTGATCAGGCTTAGCATTGCTTTGTAAAGAAACTGGTACTGGTCCTGGAACAAAAAGATCAAAAGGTGTTAAAACTACCTCAGATTTAAGCAAGCAGAATGTTTTACTTATTTATACTGGGCAGGGCTGGCTTGACCAAAATGTGATTTTTAACTTTTCTAAAAAAGGGATCTTAAATAGGGCCAGATTTGTAAA
>JANHFT010006052.1:41518-55054 GCA_032467955.1 Pseudoxenodon macrops | reverse complement strand
GAGCACATGCACCAAAGACAAATTCCTTGTGTGTCCAATCACACTTGGCCAATAAAGAATTCTATTCTTTTCTATATCATTTTTATTTCATATACTTGTAAAGTGCCTATAGTCATATTGAAAGGGGTGGTATGAACTTTTCATAGATAAAATCTGATACATTTTAATGAGACAATCATTCATTCCTTCATTCATTCATTGAGTCATCCATCTCAGGTACATGATTCCATCTCAAAAACAATTTTCTCATTAATGTTTAAGAGGAAATAAAATACTTGTTCAAAGAATAATTTACCTGCTTAGATCTTCAGATTTAATTGTCAAGTCTTTGATTGCAAAAAGCACCTGCGGGCCACTTCAGAGGAAAGGGGTCAGCAACCTTTTTTTGCCTATTGGGCGGAGCCCAAGCTGCCACTGCTACAATTTACAGTGAACTGTTGCTCCACTTGAACGAAGGAAGTGGGGAAACCATTGCCAAAATGTTTGCCTAACCTGACAGCAAGAGCTCTGTTCTCTCTTGTATACTGGATAAATGTATTTGTTTTGGGACCCATCAGCCAGATAACTTTGGTCTTAAGTTGCTAACCTCTGATATACATCATAACTTTATTCACTATGAAAATTGTTTTGTGAAAGTTATGAATTTATTTTCTTGATTCCTTTCTCAAGTGCAGAAATGAGATTTCAATGTTATAATTTCAATGTTATAATTTCCAGCTGAAACTGCAATACTTTCAGCAGTTTACAAGAACATAGAAAAGCAATAAAGAATAATTTCAAAATTAAAATTCCCATGATGATAATATCATGTGACACATTAAAATAATTTAATTCAATTTAAATTACTTAAATACTTAATACTTTTACCTAATCTAGACTCCAGTGATGGTCATTTCATAAAAACATTGTTTTTTATTCTCATCCATCCATATTTCACAAAAGTGAGAAACAATCAATAATTTTCCGATAAATGAACAACAACAGGATCTTGGTTGGAGAGCTGGTCTTGTAGGTACCTACAAGTACTTATAATACATGACCATAGCAGAAACAATGCAAAATTTTAAGCTCTCATGAAACTTTTCTAAAATCTACAGGAATTGCATGATTCTGACCCCAAAAGAAATATTCATATGGCTCCATATTTCTTGGAAACAGTGGAAAAAGTTAATGTTCATCTCACTCTCCAAGCTGATACCAAAAATCAGAATAGAAAAGAATGTATAGATTTTTAAGACATCACTCAATTGTTTAAATAATCTAGCCATTCATGTTCTCAAAGCATTGTTGAAGGAACCATAAAAATGATCTAGTCCATTTCTGTAGTATATGGAAAAATCAATTTTCTTCAAGAGGTAGCTGCCCCCCCTCTTCTTAATCACCCCCAGAGATAGTATCAATAGGAAATAACTTTTGAAATACATGGTTAGTTCACAAGAATGTGAACTATACAAGAAAGAGTTTTTTCCTATATGACCCAAGGTACAGAATGATTTCTACCTGAAGTGGACTTTTTGTCTTTCATAAATATTTCATGAGATCTCTGAAAATATTTTAATGATTTTGTTCTTAAATTTTGTAAAAATAATTGCTTTTATATTTAATGTTGTTTCATTGATGTTAAATTCTTCTACACTACCTTGTGATATTTGTTTGTTTCAACTGAAAGTATATATAGATGACTACTATTATTATTATTTAAAAACATGACAAGCAGCTGAACTCTGAAACAGCTAAACTCTCTTTGAAGATCAAAGTCATATTTATATTATCAGTTAATTTAAAAATAAGCTGGAATAAAGAGCAGGTATGCCTTCCAAAATATTCATGGGGATATTGCACTCAACCAGGAAAAAAGCTTCATTTATAGAGAAGTCACAGCTGAATTTGTGGATTAATTTCTTATTCATGAAAAGAAAGCATTTCAACGAAGCAAAACCATGAAATGGTTTATTTTTAAAGAACTATTTTTATACTCTCTTATTCGAGCATACTCCAAAAGTGACTGAAGAACAAACAACTCCATGTCACTGCATGCTATACTAACAAATGAAAATCACAACAAGATGTCCCTTTCCTGATCCTAAAACTCTTATTCACCCTATCTTTAAAAGCAGGCATAAAAGCTTTCTGTCTAAAACCAACTTTATTTGAAATGGAATTGTAGCAACAATTTCTTTTTCCGCACAACAGAATAAGCAGATATTGAATTCTTTGAGAAAGCAGCACATGAAATAAGAAGCCAATAGAAGCCTGAAATGTTGCTAGCTTGTTTGAGAGATTTGTTATCTAGGCAGATCAGATTTTTTTTTCCACATAGGAGTTTTGAATCTTATTTAAAGTTTTCTCTGTGTTTTGATTCACATTCTGAGAAAAGAAAAGAAATGAATAGTAAATAGGATTGTAAACATGTGGATGTTTCTAGTGAAACAAGGCTGAAATTTTCATCCATCTGTTAAATGAGTAGCCTATATTTTCATCTTGGTGCAATCAGTACTGAGTTAAATGTGCCGATGACCTGGGATGAAGAGTGTCTTTATGCAAAGCACAATTCAGTAGCAGAAGGTAATGTTTGATTTTTTTTTAAATTTTAATCATGCAGTAAAATATTGCTGCACAATATAGGAATAACGTAATTTGGTTATATCTGGTTCTAATAAACAAACCAAAATCTTATTGATTAACTATTTGCCTTAATCTATATGTTTATATTCAGTTAAACCTTTATTTCACCTGTGCATTCTTTTTGGCAAGGAAACACTATAAAATTTAAAGATCCTACGTGTCAACATTTATTATTTACGTGACAGGTAAGAAATGTCTGCCAAAGCCTCTGAATTTATTATGAACTCTCTTGCCATTATTGTGAACATTTCAAGATTACTGAAATGTCGGTCCAATTTTCCAGAAGGCATAATACTATCATTTGTCTCATGAGTTTCAGTGTTTTCTTTAAAAAGCAGTTTCTCTGCTCAGAAGTATTTTTCTTGTTGTTTAAATCAAAATCGGTAGTGAGATGTCTATTACCTGAAACAAAATGATACGTAGCCATAAACAAATCATGACAATATGATTTGAGAATTATATAAATATCCCAAATAAATCCTGAGGCACAAAAATATTTAAGAAATAAATGTCTTATAGTCTAAAGGACATTAACAAAATAAAAATGATGGCATCATTCTTGGCAGGAAACTGAGGGGTCAAGTTACAGTACATCTTCATAAGTTGCTAAGGCAGGATTCCGAACAATGCTGATAACATTTGTGTTTATATTTATGTACAAATACTACATAAAAAAGAAGCTATTTCAGAAGTCTTTACAGCCCACTATTGATGATTGTCCTGCAACATAAATCTATCCCAAGGAGCCACATTTGTGGAGGAAACTAATGCAAAGTAAATCCATGTCACTGAGGTGTTCAATGTTCATGTTTCCCTTTTAGCAACTTTAAATGCCTCGTATCCTAACCAAGCAGTGATCATTAGAAGTCATCATCTAACATGGTCAAGTACAATGTGAACCCTTGAAACATTTTCCTGAAAAAGTCTCAGCACATCTGGGCATTTGGAAAAGAATCATTTGCAAGGGCAAATAAAGGGTTGAATGATAATCTAAAACATCATTCTTCAATGGTAATTCAGGAGGGTAGAATTTGATTTCAAGAAATATCCAGAGCACTCATGGCATGTGAGTAGTGACTGATCTCACCAAAGGAAATTCATTCTGCCTTGGTCTTGACTTGCACTTCCATTAACTAGAAAAGGCTTCTCTATATATGTTGCAATTATGTAGAAGCCTCTTCCAGTGCTTCCAATAGCTATCAAAATATAGCAAGTCTTTTCTACCTATGCAGAGAACAGAACTGCTAGTACAATACTTGGCACGATTATTTGCCAAAGCAAAGCAATTCAGATTTTTACGCATACTTACTGAATCCATACAATTTCCAATTACTCTTTCAGTATAAATAGGTATGCTGGGCCAATACGTTACAGTATTCTTTTCACCCTGTTGTCTATGAATACACTGATAAAAGCAATGATGTTGCAATGGAGAAACATTTTTTCCCTCCTAGATGGAATGTTATTATCATAACACAATGTCTTTTTTTATGTATAAAGCATTTGTGACAGGCAAAACTTCTTTCCAGTGTTTTGATTATCCATATTTTATAAATGCCATCCTCAACTGCAGCCAGAAACTCTAGTTCAGACTTTTTTGCATAGGATTCTTCCACACCTAGATCCCTAATCAGAAAGCTTTTTTCATGTGCTACTTTTCTGAAAGCTTTCCTATACAGTGAATGCAGAGAAAATGCATTATGTTATATGTGAGCTACATTAGGGGGCATCTCTGTAGTCTTAAATACTTGTATGACACACACATCCCAAAAATTGCTTTTATATGTTTATGATCAGATTTGACAAAAGCTGGACCATAATACAGGTGATGTTTTTGTTACTAGATTCAAAGGCATGCTTATGGAATGTTCTCACTGTACATAGAATTGCAAATGTTCCTTTCTCTATTAACTGTCTCAGAAAATACTATTCTCTGAGAAGTATTACACAGGTGATGCAACACTGAGTACAATCTTATACTTTGCAAGTAACAGTTGTAACATATTTATGATTTATCAGTCACAATTTTATGCAAATTGAACACTGTGTTCAAGGTGACAAGCAGCCTTTCCCTTAATAGTTACTTTCACTAATAGCAGTTAAAGTGTTATCTCCATTTTCGGATTCTTTGATTATTTTTACATTAATTTCAACTGCGTTTATTAAAAGAAATAACTACTGATGGACTCTGAAACATTTTTTGAATTAGTTATTGATATGCTTCTTACCAGTTTTAAGCCTGATAATTACGTATGCTTTCTTGTAGAATTATCAGGAAAACACAGGATTGTTTTTATAATATTGGATAGCTTTGAAAATGTAATTCCTAATACAGTTCAGGTGAAAGTCATCAGAAACTGGACTGTCAAAATGTTTATATATGTCATGATAGGATTTGCTTTCTTTGATTTTTTTATTTCCTGTTGTATTTTTTATTTATTTTCTTATTTAGTTTGTATTATCTTTTACTATTGTAATTAGTATTTTTAATAACATTATTTAAACAGAAAAAAGAAACTGGATTGTCAAGAATCAGATTTGCCAAGTTCGGTATTTTATTTTACCATGTTTAAGTTAAATTATTTCTGTGTTACTTTGTAGCTTTTTTAAAAAGCCACATAACCTTTTTGACTTTTTAAAGTTATCATTAGAAACACCAAATTATGAAATGTGCTTTTCCCACAGCACTCAATAGCTTTGAGCTGGACATTATGCCAAACACAGATAAAGTTGATACTCCAGACAGTTGTGCGAATAGTTTTAATACTTAAGAATAAAAGCCATCAACAGAGTACCCAGTGAAAGGGAAATTCACCTTTATGATATGAGCAAATAGCACAACATATCACAAAGTTTCTCTGTAATATATTACAGAGTTTCTCCTTTATACAAGGTGGACCTTTTGGTATTAGACTACTAAAACAGTAGCAATTTTTAAATGATTTTTTTCAACCTTCGTAGCAACAAAAATTATTGATGAGTTGCCTATACAAATCAGATAATCAGGAATGCAATAACTGTTTGACAATGTTATGCGTAAAGAATACATATTACTAAATAATAAGAATAAAGTGGGATGAACTATAGTAATACTATTACCTGCTTGCCAACAACATTCAAATTGCTAACTGGTGTAGTAGTTGACGCAGGTCCACCGTCCAACAGTGTCTAGTTGAAAAAAAGCTCTTTCCATCTGTGTAGAAAGGAAACTTATAGCAGCAGAACAAAAGATCAGCTCCCTATTGATAAGATGATTTTCGAAAACTGCAAGAGAACCAAGACCAATTTGAATGTTGGCTGGATTAATTATAAGAAAACATGTGACTCCCTGCTATGTAATTGGATAATTAAGTGCCTAGAAATAACAGGAGTCAGTAGATACATTAAAAGCTTTGTGCAAAGATCAGTGGCACAATGGAAGACTCAATTGCTAATCAATGGTGATAGACTGAGAGAGGTTAGCATCAAAAGAGGAATCTTCCAAGGTGACTCACGTTCACTACTGCTGTTTGTCGTTGAACTGATTCGTCTGTCAACAATAATGAGAAACTTAGGCTATGGCTACCAAACATAAAAAATATCTGCCAGGCTACTCTATATCCTTTACATGAACAATCTGAAGCTATATAGGGGAAAAATACCATCCGCAATATAATTGCTACTCAAGACTGTCCCTATATATAGCCAGTATATTGCAATAGAGTTTGGATAGAGTGCCACCTTGGGGGAAATTATGAAAACTGAAAAAATACAGATTCCTATGGCAGGGGTCTTCAACCTTAAACACTCAAAGAGCCATTTGAACCCATTTCCCACAGAAAAGAAAACATCGGGCGCCACAAAACCTGGATGGGCATGGCCAACTCAATGTCACTCCCACCCAGTCACATGAACCCCCTCCCAGCCATGCCCACCATGGTTTTGTGACTCCCAGTGTTTTCTGTGGAAAATGTGTCACTCTGTCCCCCCACTCTCATTTCTGTTTTTTGTCTCTTTTTCCTCCCCCTCTCTTCTTTCTTTCTTTCTTTCTTTCTTTCTTTCTTTCTTTCTTTCTTTCTTTCTCTTTCTTTCTTTCTTTCTTTCTTTCTTTTTCTTCCTTTCTTTTCCCTTCTCTCTCATTTATTTCCCTCCCCCTCTTCTCACTCTTATTTGTTTCTCTTTTTCTTCACATTCTCTTCTTCATCATTTTCCCATTTCTCTCTCTCTTTCTCCCCTTTTCACTGTCATTTCTCTTTCTCTCCCTCTTTTTTCTTTTTCTTCTCCCTCTTTTTCTTTCTTTTTTCTTTCTCATCCTTCCCTCTTTCATTTGTTTCTTTTCTCTCTTTCATTCTCTCCCTCCATCGTTTTCTCATTTCCCTCTCTCACCTTAGCACCCCTGGAATTTTCTCCACACTGCTCACAACAGGCTGTTTTTGTTATTACGCATCCTTTGCAGGCAGCTCAGCAATAGCCATGGTCCCCTTTGTGTTGACTCAGGAAGGAAGAAGCAACTGCCGCCACTGCCGATAACAGGGAGGGAAGAGCTCTGGCTCTCCTGCACAATGTGGCCAGCTACTCAACTGAACATGCAGTGGGAAGAGGAATCGCCATTGCCTCTGCCTGATCCCAGCTCAGGAGGGTATCCTGCTTGTGCATGTGTGCGCGCGCACATGAAAGATAGAGAGAAAAGGGGAGAGTTCCTTTTTCTCTCTCTCATCTCTCTCCTCCCCCTTGTGCAGCAGGAGGCAAAGGCTACCTTGAGTGCAAATGTGGCACGAAGGCAAATACAGGCCAGTTCACTCCTGAACTAAGGCTCCAGCTATCGCCTTGCTGTGTCTCACCTCCCCCCAATGCTCTTCGGTCAAGCACAGCTGAAGGTGAATGTTGTTTTGAGTACAACTGTGGTATGAAGGCAAGTACAGGGACACTTTTTTCCTGCGCTAAGGCTCCAGCAATCCTCCTCCTCCTTCTCTTCCCCTCCTTCTCGTGACCCTCTGGCTGGCTGTGGTGAGGCTGGGAGGATGTACAAAACTGGGGAGACCCTCCTTCAAGTGAGTGACCAGGTTCTGCCAAAGCACACTAAAGAAATGCATGGGAAAGGTGTTTGTTTGAGGGTCTCCCCACTTGTGCACACCCTCCCAGCCCAGCCACGATGGCCAAGGGTCACCCACACACACACACGGGTTTCATTGAAAAGTATCCTCTGGGTGGCAAAAGTCCCCCATGTATGTTTTAAAGCTGCATCTAGACACTGTGGGCCCATCCCCCTTTCTGTCATCCCGTCATCCCAGATCCCATATCCACCCTGACAGTCCTCATATTAGCAAGGCCAGCATCAGTTGTGGCAGGGTTGGGTCAGTGTCTTGGGGCAGAGAGCAGGTTGTGCATCTCTGCAAGCAACCAAGGCACATCCAGCACCAACAAGGACTGGAAGAAGCTCCAGCAAGAGTGAGGCACCAGAGAATCAGCTCCAGCCACTTCTCCATCCCCCGCTGTTGCCCTTACTTTCTCAGGCCAGACAAGAGTGACTGAGAAAGGAGGGCAAGGGGCAGGACCAGCCAGTGGTGGGTTCACCTAACAGAGAGCCACAGCAGAGTGCCCAAAGAGCCACATGCGGCTCTGGAGCTGCACGTTGCCTACCCCAGTTCTATTGAAAGAGCCTCAAGAAGAGGATAAAATATGTGGGCATTTTACAAGTTGACAACATCAAACACAGTGGAATCAAGAAGAAGCTCAATATTGAATCCATCATAACAGTCAAGGAGATCTTAGAATCCAAATTCAGTGAAGAAAATATATCTAGGTAATTAACACCCAGGAAATTCTAATCAGTGCTGGAATACTAGATTGGACTCAAGTAAAATTAAAGGCCCTGGATAGAAAGACAAGAAAATTAATGAAAATTAATCATTCCTTTCATGAATAGACACTGGCAGACTCTACTTATCAAGTAAAATAGGTAGGAGTGGAATCCTTCAAGTGCACCACAGTTGAAGAAGAAAAAGGGCTTTGAAGGACAGTGAAGAATATACACGAAAGCAAGTTAATATATCAGGAATGCTTGCTGAGTACTGGAGAGAGCAACCTGGCCTACAAGAAAGCCCAAAGGAGACATACAAAACCATGTTATTTTTTTTAAAGCATGTCAAGTAAATAATAAGAACTGGCAATAGCTAAAAGCAGGAAAGTTGAAGAAAGAGACAGGGGCTAATTCTGGCTGCACAAGATGAAGTTTTAAGAACAAATATATTCAAAGCCAGAATTTGAGAAGACAGCAATGTCGCCTCTGCAAATAAGCTGAAGAAAGATTGAACCGCTAGTTAGCTGCTGCGAGAAGATCACATACTGACTACAAACAATAGCATGATAAAGTAGCAACAATGGTGCATTAGAATGTCTGCAAAAAAATATCACTTGCCTGCAAGCAACAATTGATGGAAACACAACATAGACAAAGTAATAGAAAACACAGATGCTAAAATGCTCTCAAATTTTAGAATTCAAACAAACAAGCACCTGCTATGTAATATGCCAGTTTCAACAATTCAAAAAGACAAAAAAGTCTGGATAATGGTTGCTGCAGCTCTTGAGGAGAGCAGAAGAGAAGAAGAAAAAATGGGGAAAAATTGAATTACAAAAGTCAAAAACACATAGTAGTATGAATATGAAAAAAGAAAGCAAAGAGTACCTACAGTAATAGATGCCTTGGGTGCAATTCAAAAACATCTGGAGCATCATTTGAACACCATCGGCATTGACAAAATCACCCTCAGTCAATTGCAAAGGCAGAACTACTTGACAGATGGATAAAAATATGGTTTACTGTACGGCCAATCATAATAATTTATTAAACTTTAATGCTGCCTCAACTCTTAACAACTTTGATTATATCAGTCAGTGTGTCTTCAAGGTTCACTATCCAAAAAGCAAGAATTTAAGAAGCCCTATCCATTTTCCTAGAGTCAGGAATGACTAGCACATATGTGCAAGGGGAAACTTTACCTTTACCTTTATCCATTTTCCTAAAGCTTTCCATTTTCTCAAGCTTTTCTCAAGTGAAACTTGTATTTTCACTATAAATTTTAAAAATGCACAAACTCTTACAATTTTATTCAGTTGATTTGTGCTTGTCACATATCATGGTCTTTCTTATTTGTGATAAATCATATGGTGTTCCAAACTTGTAAAAAAAAAGATAGCTACTCATCCCTATTGTAGTCTGTATAACAATTTATTTATTGATCAATATGTATACATTATCCATCTCGCTATCTGTGCAACTCTGGGCAGTGTACAGATAAACCCATAGCAACATATAAAAATCACAGTTTAAAAAAACGAATTAAAAACAGAGTTAAAGAAGATTTTTTAAAAACAGAGGGAGTGTCCTCAAGGTTGCATGTGACTCTTAGATTCCCAAGGCTTTTGCTCTTCCAAGAGGCCAGAACATTGGGGCCAGCCATCTCTGAGGGCAAGATGTTTAGGGCAGGGCAATGTCAGGTGCAAGAAACCAGAACCAGAATTAAGTTCAAAAGGAGTACAAGTTTATTTCATGCACAAGATTCTGAAGTACTTGCAGTCAAGGCAAATTGGTGCTAGATAAGAGTAAATGGAATTGAAGGGGGCTAGATTTAGATCCTCTTTAGCATGAAGTGAATCAAAACTGATGATGCATCTGATCCTGCCCTCAAGATCATCTCCTAGAGGCAATAATGTTCACTAAGAAAGTGTTTGGGTAGGAAGATGGGTGAACAAATGTGGGTATATTTAGGAAGAATGTCAATTTACATGCAGTTGTAATTATAAGGTTTATACTGTTAAAATAATCCGCTCTGAATCAGGATCTCATAGCGAGAAATGAAAAACGTTTTCTTTCTAACAGGATTCCCTTTTATTTCACCTTTTCATTTTCCAGATTACAGCATTCATTCATCCATCTTGTTGCTGCCTAATGATTGAGGTCAGGAATTCTTTTGAAATAGGTGTCACTATCTTAATTCTCAAAGGAGATCAAATACAGGTCATCCATAGCAGTAGATGGAAATAATGGAGACTATCAAAAGATTTATAATTATTCCTATTTTTTAATATTAATACTTGGTTAACTTTAGCTGGGTAGATGCCTTAATTACACATTGGGTTATTGTATAATTGCAATAAGATCAGAAATATATTTTCATTTCCTTTTTTGTAGACTTTTTCCTTTTTTGTTGTTAATATTAGATGTATGCTTTTCTGTTTTTGTTTTGCATTTTATTCTTTATGATTACACACACACAAAAACTATGAGTGGTACAAAGAGTCATGGAAAGATACACGCTTGGCATTACAAGGCAAGATAGAAAGTGTGATGACCAGGGACACACCACAGTGGGAACACAGGCAGTTGTCAGTTCAAACTGCCCCTTTATTGCTCCAAATTTTCCCAAATGCTCCCACTTTTCTGGCAAGTCCCAGAGCAAAGTGATCACACACACACACACAGTGGTGGGATTCAAATAATTTAACAACCGGTTCTCTGCCTTAATGATTTCTTCCAACAACCAGTTCACTAAGCTGTTCAATAAGTTAACAACCGGTTCTCCCGAAGTTGTGCGAGCGGGCTGAATCCCACCACTGCACACACCTCTCAAGCAGCCACTGGCTGCAAATAGTCTAGCCCAATGCTGTGAGCACCATGGCTGCAAAGCAAGAAATCCAGCAGGGCAAGACAAAGAATCCAGGAAGCAAAGGAATAAGGCAAGTAATTCAGAAATCCAGAAAGAATGCAAGGAATACAGGAAAATTCAAACATTGGCACTCAATACTCCATGAATTCAGCATTTGTTCCCAACAAGTGTCCCACCCCACAGCATCTTCTTAAGTCTTAGTCCCCAGGTGTGCCTTTTGAAGAGGGGCAGGTCCTCTCCTGAGTAGTCAGGTCAGTCTTTGCTATTCTGATCCATGCTTGAGGATCGGGGTGTGTGTGTGTGTCTTTACTCATTGCCTGAGTTCTGTCTCTCATGATCACTGTTTAGCCTATCTTGGTCATCCTTCCTCCCTGCCTACAAGCTGTCCAAATCTTGAAAGGCCCTGGATGACTGAGCCTGCTCCTTCCCATTTTCCTCCCAAGCCAATGAAGCTGCCCCCTCGATCTCCACCGGCTCAGTTCCAGCTTGTCTTCCTCCGCAAATTCAGGCTCAAATGGGGGCATGGCAGGAAGAACTGCACATGGATTAGAGCAGTGGCCCCAAATCTTTTGGGCACCAGGGACTAGTTCCATGGATAAAAGTTATTTTGTGAATGGGGGGCATGCTGCCTGCATCCTGAGTGCTTTTCTTGTTTGCATGGACCGGTTGTTGGGGGGCCCTGGATTAGAGAACAAGCAAAAGTATACAACATCATCAAGAGAGTAAAATAATTGAAATGGACTGGTCACATAGCAAGCAGAACTGATGACAGGTGGACCAAGGCAGTCATAGAATGGATCCACTTGATAAAAAGCATCCACCAAAGAGACTTAAGACAAGATGGTTTGACAACATCAACACATATTGCAGGCCCAATTTGGGGGGGGGGGAAAGGCTCAGGATCACATTGGTTGGAAACATGAGGAAGATACCTTCATCCTGCAGTGTACAGACAATGACTAAAATGTCTATATACATATACATATACATATACATGTGTTTGTGTGTGTGTATTTATGTGTGTGTGTATAAGTGTGTGTCTGTGTGTCTATGTGTGTCTATGTGTGCAATGTTTACAATACTAAATGCTGTTTGTAGGTAAGGTGTGGGAACTCTGCTGTCTTTCATTTATTTTATGGTAGTGTTCTCTTATTCCTGTTATTAACTTTTTAATTTTTTTAATTCCTGTTATTAACGTCCACATTTTTTGCCTTGAAGTACTCAATGTTACCTAAAACTATCTAAACTTTAAGTATTTCCTGCCAAAAGTCCTACACATGGTTTTAATGCAAAAGAGGAAACAATTTTCAAGCACTGGACAGAAGATACTTTAATTAAGATAAGCTCATAAATGGTGTCTGTAATTCTGTTTTCTAGCCTTTCCTCCTCTTAGCTCTCAACTAATCTTGATTAGGATGGAACATAAAGAATCTCAGCATATGCTCATTGCACTTTCAAGCCAAGCATATGAGCAGCACTTTAGGAAAGCATATATGATGTGCATGGATATGGTTTGAAGTAGGTCTAATTTCAATACGATTACTTTACTGTTTTAAGCTTGTGGAATTTGAGATGAAATATGAATGGTGATCAACATAAAATACAAGGTATCCAGGACACATGATAACTGATCTACCTCCATCCTCATTACTTCTAGTATTCATAAGACAACTTATATAATTGGGTATAATGCTGAAAGCAATATTTAATGAAAGAGGTATGGTTGGGAAGTTTGCAATGCATAAGTCTTGCCTTCTGCAGAATTTAAATCCATTCTCCTAAATACTATGTTTTCTAATTCTACAAGAGAGAGGCAGCCATTAGAAAAATAATATACAAAGTTCTTTTTCCAAGTAAATCTTAGAAAATTGCCATTTTTTCCTCATTGCTGTGTTCAAACATCAAACTCATAGTCCTGTTTTCATTGCTGAAAGCTTCAAAACATCATGATAAAAATGGAAATGATAAATATTCACTATGTACCAATTATAAACGTTTTTCTAAAACTGTAAGTGTCATCAACTGATGAATTTATAAAAATGATAAGGCCAGACTATGATGGGACCTAATTCCAAAACATTGATAAATCGCATTTTGCTGAGTTAACATACAATGATTTTTTTGGAGAAGTCAGATAATTTCACCTAAAAGATCTTTATTTAAATAGCATTGCGAGCATTTTCATTGTGAATAGAATAGAATAGAATAGAATAGAATAGAATAGAATAGAATAGAATAGAATTCTTTATTGGCCAAGTGTGAT
>JANHFT010006052.1:27877-38039 GCA_032467955.1 Pseudoxenodon macrops | reverse complement strand
TGAGATTGGACTGCCATTTGTCGGAAATGGTGTAGAGTCTCCTGCTTGAGCAGGGGGTTGGACTAGATGACCTACAAAGACCCTTCCAACTCTGTTAATCTAAAAGTAGAGTGCCACTGGAAAAACAATAATAAAAATAACTGAAAGTTAACTGATGATATAAACTTAATAAAAGAACTAACTTTAAATGTTTGAATATTTTTAAAAAGATAAATTACTTTTTCTTTTGATATTTTAACCGCATTACAACATTTGGTCTCCAACTTTTAGATATGTGCCACAAGAGAGTAATAGCTTTCATCCGATAATTATAAGAGCTTATTATTCTCCATTAGAAAATGCAGGCATTTAAATTTCATTTACTGGCATTTCTTTGGCAAATAAGCTCAGTCTCCTACCTGCTCTATGTAAGTAAGTGATTAGTGATGCTTATAAACAAAGTTATATAACATGTTGCTTAACTATACCTATAAAGTAGACATATGAGTGTTTCTTCTATGGCCCTAAGGTCATGTTATAAAACAACAGTAATAATCTGAAATAAGCATCCTGAAATGGTTAACATTTTTACATGACTAAATAGGTTTCTTGGGGGTTCCAACTACCCATCCCAAAGCACCTGCCTGTCACTCATAATGTAATGCTAATATACCTTTTTTTTGTATTGTCTTTCTTTCCACATTCATATTTTTGGAGTAACTTTGCTTTTTTATAGGTAGAAAAATATGTGGATCACAGGTAGTAATATTGTTTTCTGGTTTTTCTTTATTTATTTATATAAACACATTGTTGATATTTTATTTTTGTACCCAAATCAAATTTCATCAAGTATCTTGGAAGCCAAATATTAAATCTATAGCTTCCATAAAGCTGTTTAGTGTAATCAAAGGACACAAATCTAATAAATTAAAACAAAAACTGCAAAAGGGTTCGTATTGTAATGTAGAGTTACACACACAGTGATGTTTTGTCAATTGCTTATAGTGGTAGACCTGGTGGAAGTTAAAAGGTCAGCATGTTTTATGAATATACCCATGTTTCCCCAAAAATAAGACTGGGTCTTTTCTTTTGGGCTCCAAAATAAGCAGTAGGAATTATTTTGGGAGGTTTCTTATTCTTTTTCCATGTATGGGAGACCCACTTCTGTTGATTCAAAGTGGGATAAGAGGCTGTGAGCTGCACCAGTGCCATACTGCAAAGTAGGGGTGGGCTGCCCCATGCGCCCCACACTGGCTTACCTCAGGATCCCCACAGCCAGGCCATCCACAACCTGACATCTGCCTTGCCTCATGGCTGTGGCATCAACACACCGCTCGTCCTCCTGTGCCATTGCAGCCGTGAGCAAGTAGAAATGAGTCGATAGCCACATGAGGTCCTGCTGCACATGGCCATGAGGCAGGTGTCGGGGCATGGATGACTTGGCTGCAGGGGCTTTGGGATAAGCTGGTGTGGGACACATGGGGCAGCTCCATCCCCAGGGTCACCTCATGGCCATGTCACCATGAGCAACCAGATGGAATGGGCAGGCAGCGGCACAGGTTCTTAAGTCGGACTCATTTTGGGGGTAGAGCTTATATTAGTAGCACATGTAAAATGTGCTAGGATTTATTTTCAGGGAAACATTGGTCTTATCCATATACTAATAGTTGACAAATGTCTCACAATAATTACAATTTAGTAAAGTGCCAAAAGAAAGATTTTTCAACTTACATCAAACAATTTTCATTTGAATTCAAAATGTATATTTAGCTGGAGCAGCAATTAAAAAATAATTCTTATCCAAATAATTTTAAATAGAAAGATTTGTATTTCCTGGTATGTTAATATAATTCAAATGGTGAATGTTTAACATGGAGTCAACTAAAACGTAAAGACAGGATAGACAGATAGAACATGCAACTTTTTCATCATTTATTTTAGTAACTAAATTACCTGGCACTACATACCACATTATTATTTTTATTTGAAAATAAGTAAAGTATTAATCTGGTGGCAGGACCCCTAAAATATAGCATATATAGATGATTCAGATTTTATTTTGAATTGAATAGGATAGGATAGTATAAACATGAAATAAGTAGAAATAGTTATTCTAACAGTATCATATTCTTTGGAGTATAACATACACACCCTAAAAGAGGCTGATAATTTGGGTTCGTCTTATACTCCAAATGTAGCTTTTTCAAAGCTTTTTTTCAGACCTAACAATGCAAATGAAGAGTGAAGCAATCTTTGCAATCTTTTTTTTATTGCTACTCCCTCCGAAGAAACTTTTTTTTTCAGCCCAAATCTTTGCAGGCTTTTTTCATTGCTACTTCCTCTGAAGACCTTTTTTTCAGATACAACCAGATCCTAACGATCTTCTGGGCTTTGCAGGATTTTTTCATTGCTTTCTCTATCAGCTGTGCTTTAGAAGCTTTTTTTCAGTCCTAACCAGGGGATAAAATAATGTGCTGAAGTTGACCAGACTAAGGACACTAGCCAGATGAATACCTGGTGGCCAGATTTTTTCCCCTTGTTTTCCTCCCCAAAAACTAAGGTGTGTCTTATACTCAGGTGCGTCTTATACTCCAAAAATGCTATATTTAGAGGTTATGGAGGAATACGTAGAACAACAAAATTTCAAATTAAGACAGGGCTGTGCATTCACATATTAATTGGATCAGTAAAGCATTATATTGTTGAAAATTATATAAATAAGTCAAAATGAACATGTCTGTGCTTTAAATTTTCTTGAACACTCCCATATACTCAGGTGGGATTATCAGTTATCAGAAGTAGGGTTGTGTGAGAAAAGTGAAATCTAAATTATATAGCAGTTTTTCTTTACTCTGAAAGAGAATCGAATTGATCCTGATATGTGAAAAATCGCTGTTGTCCAATTTCTATTATCAAATCTGAATGGAGATTTTAACTTATTTCTTCTCCCATGTGATAAATTCATCTTTTTTCTGAGCAACTCAGAGCCTGTATAGAGTTTCTGGGAGTTAGGACAGGATCTGTATCTTGGGAAGTGAATTCATATAAGGGGTCTTCCCTGAATTTTATTTATGCCGAAATGATGCAATGTTGACATATAGTGTTAATCACAATGTGCAGCTTTGCCCCTGTACTTCATCAGGGGGAAAAAAGTAACAGTTAATACAGTAGATATTCTTGAAGTACCACAAGTAGCTAAATTGAGGATTAATGCAGATTCAGGGATGTTTTGTGCTCCAATAGAAAAAGCAGATTTAGTTTCAGAGTGTGTCTATAATATTTTATAGGGACAATAGGGAGGGGCTAGGAATGCTTTCTACAAGTTAAATTTATTTCATCATCTATGCTCATTCTTGGAAAAAATTCCGCAGTTCCAATGGTTCAGGCGTAAATGTTTCTTGGATTGAATTACTTTCTATATTTGACATACAGCAGTTTTTGAAAAAATGTTTGGAGAGTTATTTCAAAGGGTAAGAATAAACCAGGGCATGACGTATACATTGCATAGTCTTCTGATACATTGGCTACAAATTTATTCCTTGTCCTATTTCACTATACTTGTATTCTCAGAGTGAAGGGACAAGACATAAGACTTTGTTTTCAAAAAGCATAATTTTTTTGTAAATCTAAATAACTTTTAAAATGTTAATATAAATAATGCTCTCTCTGCAGTCTTCTCACAAAATTGAGCTTTTCTTCTATTACTCCAAATGTTGAATAAAATCTCCAGACTTGGGACTATTGGTTAGATTTGAATCCATCCAATATATCTACTTCCATGATCCATGTTTCTTTTTTGTTGGAGAGAAATATGCATGCACCAAGGTGACATTATATTATAGATACCAAGAGTCTCTAGGCCTTGAACTAGAGCTAAAGCAAGAGTGTTCGTTCCATTTTAAAAGATGGCTCATCAAATGATAAATGTACGTAGATTTTTCCTGTAATATACAGTGCATCTACCAACTTGTCTTACAGGGGCATCTGGCCCTGCCCTATCTGATTCACAAACCAATTTGAGGTTTTGTATTTATATGCACAGGCCATTGAGACCTTGGGCAAAAGAAATCCCTATGCAATTCCATACAATCAATAATCTTTTAAAAACACACACACACACATACTTGGGATTTGTGGCTAGCTACCATGCTGAAAGGCAAAAAGGAAGCCGCAAGGGCTTTCTACTATATCCCTCTATCAAATATAGAACTTCAGAATAATGGTGAGTGGCCTTTGTTCCTGTTCCTGGATATTTGAGTCATGTCCAAGAGCAAAAATACATGCTGATTTTCAAAACATGTGACTGTCATCTAACTTGAAGTTTTTTTTTCTATAGATTTAAAGTTTTAAAAATCAACAGCATATGTCTTTGACTATGTAGGAAGTAAAACCCAAGAAGCCAAAACAAATGAATCAAGTACATATTTACAGGACCATATTGTTGATATTATTCTTGTATGCTTCATAAGAATACAATAACCTTTCATGAAATGTGCAGTTAGTTATCATATCAACAGTCATTAAATTTCAGTCTGGAAAGTAGGAGTCATGGATGATATCATAGAATAAATTTTTAAAATGGATTTGAAGTAGGGTTTATAATGGATAAATCTATAAAATTAGAAATTTAATTAACCTCTTAAGTGTTCCCAAGTTCAGAAATGTAGACTTTCAAAAACCTTTTAGTATAGAAATCATATTTTTTTTAAAAACAAAATTCTATTGACATCAGGAGAGAATAGAGTCCAGATAAATGTATATGGGATTGCAGCCCACATTTTAATAATTCTCAACTCATTAAAGCCTAATTCTGCTTTGTTGTGTATAGTTTTTGGTGGAAAATATGAACATTCCAAAAATTTATTGTGGTAGTAATTAGACTCCACATGCAGTTTTGTGGATTAAAGAAATTAATTGCAAACTGTAAATGAATCTCACACATTAATCTAAGCACACCAGTTTAGATTGTAGTTAGATTTCACATACGTATTTATCTAAGTGGTACCTAGTTTTAATTTTTTTGTATCTGCTTCCTTGTGGAAAGTAAATTCTTACATTCTTAGCATAGAGTTATATCATTTTAACCTATTATCACAGTTTATGTCTGGTTGCTGCTAAAATTACTTGTGAGTTTATTGTAATATACAATGGAAATTAAGATATTATTTTATTTATATTTTATGGTAGAAGCCAACCAACTTGAAATGACTCTTGGTGGCTTAAACTTTTAAAAAGAAGAATATAATAAAATATTACATAGGATAATTATAAACAGGGAGATAATAGACTGGGTACCACCTATAGCTTTAGGAATCATAGGTTTTTGTTTTTTATTCTCTTCTACTAACTTTCTACTCTAATATTTTCCTTTGTGTCCTTCAACCTTACTTAATTCATTAACTGGTCCATAAAAATGTAATTTATGTCTGTGGTTTTCATGCCATAATCCATGTCAGTATTTCCCCCCAGTAATTACTTTAATGACTTCTTATATTACGCCATTTAGTATGTATCAATGAGGATTCCGACTTGTTTTAACTGCTATTTGTCTTCCTTAAAGACTACTTTCAGTGTGTTTAGCGTCATGTTAAAAAAAAGGCTAGTCAGACTTCTGTGCTAGCAGCTTCATTAAAATTCTGCTCTACACATCATCTGACTTACACTTTATAATCTATCAGAACACCTGTTTTCTTTACAATGGCCACAAGGCAGCTCAAAACACTGTGGTATTTAGCATTTAATAATGAGCATGAGATATGTATTTCTGACACTTAAACATTTCTTTGGGAAAGTACATGGAAAGGAGCCAAGTTTGAAAGAGTATCCCTTCCCATTTCATTACATATATTTTGACAAAACTTCAACCAGGTTGACGCAAGAGTGAGCAATGCACTTTAGCATGTGTCAGTGGGCCCCTGTTTTAGTTTGTTGTAAGGGGAGGATACTATTTTTATACTAAGCAGCCTTTCTGTGTCAGAAAAGAATCTGCAGGCAGTTTTTAGCTACATTGAGTAAATGGGAAAAGCAAAGTAATATTTTCTGCTCAAGGTTTATTGTTAGTAGGGGGTTGTTGTTGTTGTTGTTTTGGCTTCATGAGAACACCAATGAGTGGAGTTACTTTTTTAAAAAAGTGCTCTAAAACTCAGTAGTTAGGTTGAATTTTAAGATTAGAGGGAAATATTTCTTACTGATTATTACAATGTTCATTTAAGGAGCAAATCATGCCATGATTCCATCCATTTTATCTTAACTCTGTAAGATGAGATGAGCATTAAATTCTTACTAAGGCAATGGGCATTGTGACTAACTGAGGATTTGCACTTTGATTTCCTTAGTCCAAATTCAAACTTCCATATGGATGTTAGAAAATAGCCTCTTACAAGAAAAACAAGATCTCATTGAAATCACAGTATGTTACCAAATGTTATGAACAACATTTCATAATGGGTAAGAGATGCATTGTCTTTATATTCTACTAGAGAACATTCTACTGTGTTATCTTGCTATTAAATGGGTTAACAAGCTTCTTTTCACTAAAGGGTCTGAATAAACCTTTTCATTCATACACCTACCATCTGTGTCATTAACAGACTGTTATCAGAAAGATTCTACATTTTAGGCTAAACAAAACTATACTAATCTACCCATAATGCTTCTGTTGCTGTCTATATTTATGGAAGCTCTTATTCATTTGTAAGAACAAATAAACAAGGGGGAGAATGGCAAGCCTGTCATTTAACAAGGATGCATGCTAGTATTTGGGGAGACTGCATTCAGATGCAAAACACTTCTGTTGTTTTTACTCTGGAGAATAACAAATTTCAGAACATTAACCAAATCTTTTGTTGTTCAAAAAGCAAACTGAATGTGGTTTTCCTTTTAGTTGTTTGCATAACTGAAGTGAAGCTAAATTTTGGACTGTACATTATTAAAGTCTAGATTAAATTAAAGTATAACAGAATTTGTCCTCTATGTAAGATTTGTCAGAAAGTTTCAATTGCCTTTGCTGTTGGTTTTCTTTGCTATGGACTACCATCTATGGATATTACTATAGTGTCATCTCATCAAAGAGAAGTGACTACATTTTCCCTAAAGTGTTCCAATCAGCCAGCTGCTAAAGCTTTTTCACAGAAAAGGTGGACATTTCTATCTCATTTTCAGAAACTAAGTCCAACTGCATGGAAACATTTACTACAATACAGTATGTAACATTGAGTAATGAAACGGTAAAATTAAATTCTGCAATAGAAACATTATGATATCTACGTAACTTCATGTACCATATCTAGGGTGACTTGTTGTACCATACACACATGCACACACAACAGTAGGTTAAAAAGACTTTATTGAGCTGCTAAACCCAAGAGTACAATCATCAGCATCTCTTGAATAACTAAAGCCCACACACATTCAATAAGTTCTACCAGGAGCTCTAAGGAGCCAGCAAGAGAGGTGGTCTCAGTTCCAAAGCATGGCAGAAGCCAAAACAAAGATGCTTGTCAAAGTAAGAGTTTCAGACTTCAATTAGTCCATGGGGCAAGGCACTATGTTCAGGAACACATCACAGGTCCTAATTTCATCACAAATTCAAAGGCAAAACATAAGCAGCAAGAAACACAGAGCAAGGAATCTACTCATGTTGTTCCCGCAATACCCATTTCTTTGAGTAGAATTAAATAGGCAATGCTGGTATGATCCCTCACAATGGATGAGATTGCTTCCTTGTGAGTAATCTGGCCGAGCAGTGTTGTGCCTGTCACCTCTCTGCCTTATATATCCTTGGATCAGGAGGGAGGTTTAGGCTCCACCTCCTGATCCTCGCTGATCACAGGTAGCTGCTCCGATGGTTTACCTGAAGCCTCCAAACTAACCTGCTGCAGCTCTGACTCCCTCTGTTCTGACTCAGCCTACTGGCCATCCAGTTGATTCAGCTGTGTGTGCTCCGTCAAACTGAAGCATTTCACTTCCTGGTCCATGTCCCCACACACCTTATGCTCACTTCCCCAGAGATGCCAAGACCTGATTCATCCCCCTCCTCTCCTCTGAACTTGCATCCAGAAAGAAGGTCGGCGGTATGTCCATGACACTTGTTGAATTTAAAAAGAATATTTTAATTCTAATTCTACAAAAAAATGTCATGTGCCATGTCGAAGTTTAGAAAATGATTTTATCAAACATGATTTTGTGGTATGTTTCATTGGGTGAATGAAATGTTATAGGGCAGGGGTCCTCAAACATTTTAAACAGGAGGCCAATCAGACTGTTGGGGGTAGGACCGGCTGGGTGGGCATGGCTAGGTCATGTGACTAGGTGGGCATGGCCAATTTAATAGTTCATTAAACAATACACACATATTAAACTTTAATTTGTTTTGCTCCTGGGTGTGTTTTGTTTGCTTTTGTTTGCATGTTGCGCTTTTGGTTGACTTTTCTTTTTACTAGATCATTTTTTCAGTTGTTTAGGAATCTAGTGTCCACTTTAGAAAACTCAGTTTTCCAACAATTCTTCTTGACCCCAAAGAGCTTGAGAAATCTCTCTCCCTCTCTTTCTTTCTCTCTCCCTCTCTCTGTCTCTCCCTCTCTCTGTCTAAATCCCTTTCTCTAGCTATCTTCTGGAGGCAGGGGAGGTGAAAAACAGGCCATTTTGCCCATTGTTTGGCCTCCTAGGTGTCTGTGCAACCCGTTTTTTACCTCCCCCACTTCCAGCAGCATTCTGCAGGCCAAAAACAGGCAAAAACAACATGTTTTTTGGCCAAAAATGGCCCATTTCCCCCTTTTTTGCCTTCTTGGATGTCTGTGCACCCCATTTTTCACTTCCCCTGCCTCCAGAATGTCTCTGCAGACCAAAATTGTTGGCCTTACCTTTCAATTCCAGCCCATGGGACTCGTGCTGACGGTGGGTGGGGTGATGTGGGCAGGTAGCCTTGTGGTCCTACGCGGGCCAGATTAATGGCTTTGGCAGGCCACATGCAACCCATGGGCCATGGTTTGAGAACCCATTTTATAGGAATGATATAATGTTATTTGCACCATGCCTATAAGTAGTCAGGTCAAAGGAGAGTGAAACACAGAATGTAAACTGTCTTTTCACAAAAGAGATATTTTAAGTAACACATATATTCTTCCACACATCAGTATTTTAGTGTGATAAAAATCTTCCTGCTTTTAGAAAAAAAGGAGGTAAAATATTGAAGCTCTTTATGAATGTTTTTTTTTAGTGAAATCAGACTTTCAATAGAAGAGAATATCTGTAGCTCAGAGTGGATCTGTGGAGTTCATGATGTTCTCTGAGCTTGGTTGTTTGCTTGCAGAAGTTTATTACTCAACTAGGTAACATCATCCATGTAAGTGAGATGGGGCTTTGCTCCTGGTTTATATACAGTAGCTTGCTCTGTCTGTGTTGATAGTGATACAGTCTTCTGCTTAGTAGTTTCTTGTTTACACTGTTGTTTCCTGCTTGTTTGCCTGATGTTAATCACATCACCACCAAAATGAGTAATGAAACATTTACAAGCAAGCAAGCAAACTCAGAGATCACCAAGGATTCCACAAATCTGACTTTGTTAAATAATGGCCAGTTATAAAATATCTAGAAGTTGAAAAGTTCCCCTATACATTTACCTTTTTTTGCATTGTTGTTGTTTTTCAATCGCTAAGTCATGTCCAACAACCTCAAGAACCATAGCACACCAGAATCTCCTGTTATCCACTGTCTCCAGGAGTTTGCCCAAATTCACACTCATTGCATCAATAACATCATTGCATCCTCTGCTATCTGCTTCTTCTTTTCACCTTCAATCTTTCCAACATCAGGATCTTTCCCAATTTTCTTTTCACTTGGTGGCCAAAGTATTTAAGCTTCAGCTTCAATATCAGTCCTTCTAAAGAACAATCAAGGTGTTGTCTCTGCTTTTAAATATGTATCTAGGTTGCCATAGCTTTCCTCCCAAGAAGGAAGCATCTTTTAATTTCATAGTTGCAGTTACAGTGTGCAATGATCTTGGAGCCCGAGAAAATAACATTGTCACTGCTTCCATTTTTCCCCCTTCTATTTGCCAGGAAATGACGGGACCGGATGCCATGATCTTAACTTTTTTAATGTTGAGTTTCAAATGTCCCACCCTCAAGTGCTTTGGAGAAAAGCTTGATTCCCTCTTCTTTGTGGCAACCCCTCAAATATTGGA
>JANHFT010006052.1:10228-23434 GCA_032467955.1 Pseudoxenodon macrops | reverse complement strand
GAAGGGAGAAAGGAAAGAAGAATCCATTGATCCTTGGAGATGTCCACCATTGGGATGATTAACCTAGAACTACTGATAATCAGGACAGCCACAACATGGCAGGAAATAGATACAGAAACTAAATCTTTTCTGCTGCTTAGTGGTTGCCCTTTTTTATGGGACATCTACTAAAAATATTATCCCTTAAAAGAGAAAGGAAGGTTAAAAAAATCCTTTTCTAGAACACTCAGTGCCTCAGTCTAGTTAAATCTCAGCTGAAGATTCATGGTGGCTGTGGCCCATTCAACTAAGTAATTTTAGCTTAGTCCTGCTCACCAGGAGTGGGTTCCACTTACCTCCCCTACCAGTTCGGACTTGCACTGGAAGTGTGTGTTTTGTGCACGTGCTCTCGCTATGCTTACACACACGCTCCCATTGCTCCCAGATTAAAATTGTCTATGCATGCGCAGTGGGTTATTTTTGATTAAACGGATTTCAAGCTGGAGGACCAATTCAGGGGTGTGTCCAGCCGGCCGTAACTGCTGGTTTGGCGAGCGGGAGGGGAAACCGGCAAGAACCCACCTCTGCTGCTCACTCATCATTAAAATGGAATGTCTAAAAACATCCATCTATCCATCCACACCGCACCACTGTGGTAGATTAAAATCCATAACTTCATAACTTTCAATAGAAATGAATTCCACTCTGTGTAGGCCTGCATACTGAAGCAGGAGACTAAGATCAGAATAAATGTGCATTCTTCAAACAGCTTTCCAATTCTGTTTTCAAAGTTGTTTTTAGTAACTGAATAAAATGTCATTACCTGTTACATATTTTCTGTAAGAAGCACAAACTGAGTAAGATGGTTGGCAATTAAAAATAGTTATTTCCATTATTTTGCATGCTTCTTTTTTTAAAGGAATCAACAATGAGCCAAGTTGAAAAATGCTACCTGTTAATGCAGCATAAAATGTGTTTCATGAAATATGACATCTTTTTAACGGAGAAAGAAAACACTTCCTTCAGCTGAAGGCTTTTAAATGCAAAATATTGACACATTCGTATTATCTCATACAAAGGGCTTTGTTCAGAAAGATAATTTCATAGAATGAGTAGTATCATGTGATCTTATTCATATTTATGAAATATGATAACATAGAAAAAAGGTGTACTGAAGTACAGCAACTATCTTTATAGACCCTTTTCAGCTTCAAAATGTTTTTCCTTTCATACATCAGACACTAATTAGCAAATATCTAATTAGTGTTAGAAGATTAATCGCTCATGGGAGTTCTGAAACTTTGTGCTTTCATTCATGCCGAAACAGTACCACTTTAGGTGCATTTGTTAAGGTACAGTAACTTTAAATGGTACAATTTCTATTTTTCTGTGAATTGTAAATTAGAATTTAAAAAATAAATAAAATGCGGCTCAAAGGAATGTAAGAGACAGAAAATATCAATTTCAAAAGTTTCTATGAAACAGGATACCTAGAATATTTTCCAGCTATGGACTGAGATAGTGTTTACAGTTAGCATCTTTTCACATTTCTCATTTTAAAGAAAATAATAATATATTTTATGCTAATAATTGATTTTGTCTCTACAACAGGAAATAGAGATTGAAATGATGGAATAGGGAGGTCGAAACTCAAACAGACTTCAAGTTGGGAAATGTAGTTTATGAGTTTGGATCAAGCAGTCTTGCAATCCAATCAACCTCATAGGATTTCTATGGGGAGGCGAATGTAGAAGAGGTGCTCTGTACACACATTTTACTTAATGTGGGACATAAAAGTAGTGAATAAATACATATATATTCTATGTCACTGTATATACAACAGATATAGATACATCAAATCCAGTTGAAATAAAAGTACAAGCTGTAATTGAAAGATGGTAGATTTATTATAGCTTTAATACCTCAGTAAAATAAATTAATTTTAAAAGTGTATTTGTTTTAAATTTCTTGTGCCTCTGAATCATATAACTTTAAATTTAAACATATAATGTCTACCTCTAGAAAAATAGTATTTTCTAGAGTGCTTCAGTGTTGTATCTGTGATATTATAAACATTGAAAATAGTGCAAACAAGTGTATATATTTATATACTGTATTAAACTTTCCAATATATGAAATGATATTAAACTGTAGTGGCTGTGCATTTAATTTTCAATGTTGACTACATTATTATTCTAGTAGGTAACTTAATAAACTGTTAGTATTGAGAACATTATCTGGACAGTAGCTTGTTTCATGAACAGTTATGTATTTAGCAATGAAAAGTTCCAAGGAATTCCTCAGAGTGAATTTTGAAAGCCAAAGCCAAATATGTAGAGCTAACACAATAACTTGTGAAAAAATGAATATGTAGAGTCATAAATGTTGGCTTACAGCAAATCATAATGCATTTCATCCAGAGAAACAGACCGTTTTGCTTGCCCATGTGCAGATGGAAGGGCAAGGAAATGAGGAACTGAGGTGGGTTCCTATCGGTTCTATCTGGTTCTATAGAACCGGTAGTAACTTGGCAATGATGTCATGGAGCCAGTCCTGTCAGTGGCTCCGTGAACACCGCCACCTTGGATTTTGCTTCTGCGCATGCGCAGAAGTTAATTTTTGACTGCTGCATGCGTACGCATGCACTTCACACGCACACAAGCAGTGTAACCCTGAGGAAACTGGCAGTAAAAATATCCAGAATCCATCCCTGGAACATTCTCATTTTTTGTACTGTCTCATTATGATTTTGTTCTATTGTAAATAGTGAACATCTTTGCCTGCTAGAAAATAGTGTGAGATATATATTTCAACCAAATATAAATTCAGATTTGTAATGTGGAAGATATGTGCACATCTTATTTATAAATTGACTCTTTTTCTGACAAAACAAAACAAAAACAGAGCCTCTGGCAAGAGACAAAAAAATTACGTAAATAAATAGATAAGAAATACACAATTGTTGATCAAGTGCAGACTTCTATAATTTATGTTACTGTCTATTCTGAAGCCCCTTAGAAAGTTAAGCAATGGTTATATCAATAAAGTATCACATACAATAACAGTATTTAATAAATATATGAATATAAAATAGTTATGTTAGCAGTTTATGCCAAGTTGTATCAAGTAGGGGAAGATGTCATATTTAAATACTATTATTCTATTAGAAAATTAGCAGTAGACAGTTTGAATTATTCATGGATATTAGCATAGAAGCTACAGAGAATAGCTGAGTGATCTCTCTAAAAGATGCAGTATTTTTAAAAGCTACATACCAGTGTTTTATTTGATACTCCCCCCAAGTGCTAACAAATTCAAATGTTGCCTAGCTCTATTTAGAAGTTGGATCATATTTTTCATCTATATTAATATTTAAAAATCTTCACGTTGGATCAATAAAAATAATCCAAAGTAACAAAAATAATATTGGAAGTGTTTCCTACAATATCTTCACACATTTAATGAGAGTTTTATTAAGAAATTGAGATATTCCAGATAAAGATTTTTGTGCTTACTTGAGCAAAACACAGAAACAAAATCATCAAGGATAATTCAAGAAAGGAACGGGAAAATAGAGTAAACTGGGAAAATAATGCTAAATTCTGTAGGGTTATGGAGGATTAACAGGGATCAGGTGAGAATTAATAGTGGCTATTAAGTGTTCGGGGTTTTACCCAAACCTGAATTCCAGCTTCTTAAACTAAAGTTGCTTCGAAATCAAGCTTGATGGACAGGCACACCAGAGTGCTTACCATCCCTGTCCCTTTTATTTGTATCTTTTCATGTATTCATAATCATGTTTATACTTATGTCTGTTATGTAATACATGCTTGATGAAATTAAATAAGTAAATAATTAATTAAAAAGTAATCTGTTTTTGCCACTGTATGGAAGTGGTTTGTCATTATCCTCTTCCAAAGTATCCGAATAATATTTGTATAAATTACAAATCTGTTGTTTTGTGGCAGTTCCCCATCCAAATGTCTAAGTAGTCAAATCACTGTTTCATTTTCTGAGACCAGCCAACTTGGTTAGGAAAATTCTCTTACATTACTTCGGAGTCATGTTTCTCCCACATTTTGAGCAAAGAATCAAACTGCACTTTGATCACAGGTTTGATATACATTTTTAGATAACAGAAACTAACTTTTTTTTCCTGTATAAATTACATGGAAGCTGACAAGAATTTGAAAAACTGTTCTTTTTTTTTTTGACAGCTGATGTTCTTCATAAAAAGAATGCTTCTTTTTAAAGTTTGCCTTCGCTTTGCATTTCAACTCACCTTATTTGTGTCAGAGCAAAAGATGCTATGACAGGAACATTTCTTCTTTACTGGAGAATGGATATGAAAAGGCAGCCTTCCCTTGTAGAAGGGGCTTTCGGGATTCCTTAGCATTGTGTCTTTCTTCTTTTTTCCCCAAAGAATGAAATAATCTCCTTCAGAGTGTCCTAATTTGAGACTAAACACCCTTAGGCAATATTTTTGTCCCTTTCTTGTAATTGACGTCTCAATGAGAATGCAAGTGCACTCCCCTTCTACTCCTCCTCAAGGGTTGTTCGGCACAGATGTCGTTAAGGATTAAGGATGTTGAGTATTCTGCAGATGTTACAAACAACAAAGAAAAGTGCAGGCAAGTTTGTTTACCTGAGACTTTAAAAAAATTTTTTTATCATAAGTACGCTTTAACACATATATCTGAATACATGGAAGTTAACACACTTTGGATGGATTTTAAACATTACATTGCAAGAATAAATGGATTTTATCCTGTTTAATCCTATATCGCAGTGATGGCTAACCTTTTTCTTCTTGAATGCCAAAAATGACAGCGTGCGCACACTAGCGCGCGCACACATACCAACACACAACCCCCCATGCACACTGTGCATCCCCACATCCCCATTCTCCCCCCCCCATTGGGCCATTTTTCACCCTCCAGGGAAGCCTCCTGAAGGCAAAAAATGGCCCTACGGGCAAACCGGAAGTTCAGGAACAGACGTCCAGTTTGCCTGTTGAGCTGTTTTTTATCGCCCTATGGGCAAACTGGACGTCTCTTCCTGAATTTCCTGTTTGCCTGTTGGACCATTTTTCACTCTATGGAGGCTTTCCTGAAAACTCCTGAAGCCTTCGGAAAGTGAAAAACAGCCAAAAATCAAGGCCAAAAATCAGCTGGCCAGCACATGCAAGCACATGTAGCTGACAGGACAATGCCTCATGTGCCCTCAGAAATGGCTCTGCGTGGCATCTGTGGCACACGTGTTCTCTAATACATGTGCGGGACTTTCTATCTTGTCTTGCAATGCTGAGCGTGTATCTTTCCATGGCTCTTTGCACCACTCCTAGCTTTTGTATTGATTGTGAGGTTAGTGTACATATTTCACCAGCATACAGTATGCTAGAGCAGGTAGCACACACTGATAAAAAATCTTTATCTTCAGGCATGGGGAGTGTTTGTTGAAAATTACGCTTAGCTTGCTGAATGCCTGCCAACCATATTTAACACCTTTTCAATTTCCTTTATTGTATCACCTTCCATTGAGATCAGTTGGCCAAGGTATATGTAGTGGTCAACTACATGCGTCTAGTTCTTCTCCTGATATAAAAATATGATAACATAAAATATAAATGAAAATAAAGATAAGAGAGAAAGGGGGAAGGGAAAAAGGAAGAAAAAAGTGTAAGGTAGGAAGGAAGGACAAGAGAAAAAAAAGCTAACTTCCACCTTTTTTCAGTGCAGTAGAATACAAATAGTAGAATATAGCTTCAACCTTTTACTTTTACATACTTACGTAAAAGCAAGTAGAAATTTCTCTTAAATTGCCCCAATAATAAACCTGTAGTACTATATTCCAGCGGGTGCCAGGAGAAACCCTGAGCAAACCGGTAGCAAAACAATCCACAACCCACCCCTGCTATACTCCTGTCTTTTGAAAACATGTTTTCATATACTGTATGTATGTATATATGTATGTGTGATTTATATGATTCCTATATTTAATTTTTACTTTTTAATTGATTTTTTCTTATGAGATACAAACTATGTTCTTTATATAGTTCTTATTGGTGAATAGTCAATATTTTCTTTTAAATTCTAACATTAATTCTGTGGGAGTTAAGGCTGTGCAAAATGTTGAAGGTTATTTTACTTCAACAATGCTTTTTTACATGGGCAGAAGCCACCTTGAGCTTTTGGGAAAACAGTACTGAAGCTTATGCAATGCAGGTCACAATACCTCAGGAACAAGTGTGTTGCCTCTTTCACCTTACGGAGAATTGCATCACCAGTGTGGCCTGAAGTGCCTCGTCAAGTCATCTCACATAGGCTTACAATTGATAGTAAATTGCTTTAATAAAGAAAAATAAATACACCAGTTCCCTAAGAACATTTTTCTTGATTCAGAGCCTTTCCAAATGTGTGTGTTAAGAGTGATTTCAGTTATTATTCTCTGAGTGATAATGGAAACTTGTGAAAGATGCATCATAAGGAATTCACAAGTTTTAATGTTGTACTGGAGTGGAAGCTTTGCCAGAAATTGCCTGTTTCAGGCAGATGATACAAAACTAAACATCTGTTAAATTAACATCTACCTAACATTTTTGCCTTTGAGTCAAATGCAGTTGAAAAAAATTAAATCTCAGTATCTGTCAAAACAATCTGTCTTGGGATATTTATATACAGAGGAAAGGAAAGGAAAGAAAAGAAAAGCACAATATAATTGACTTCACTGCCCATACGCTCAGTGCTGGTTTCTCAAAATCTATGCACAAACCTGTTTTCACTATAACCGCTTAACCTTTGAGTACAAGTGAGCCCACCAAAATGAATGCCCAAAACCCAATTTTCAAACTGCTGGAAATAGAAAGAAAAGCTTCCTCTAGAGAGCTTAAGTCTCTATACCTGTGTTTAATTAAGCATTGCAGCTACTAAACACACACACACACACACACACACACACACACAGAAAGCGAGAGCAAGAATTCAATTTCTCTTCCTTTGTAATAAATGCAGCAGCAACTGATTTATCTTTGATTCTTTTTTTTTAATTTGGTACTGCATTCCTTTTAAAATAGGGATACTCAATTTGCATTAAGAGAACAAAATTGGTGTGGTGATTAGGCTACAAACTGGGAGATTATGATTTATAACATGACCCCCACCCTGCCAGGCATGAAACCAGCTTGGTGATGGTGGGTTTTTTTCAGTCCCAGGAAAGAGTCAATGGCAACCAGTTCTGAAATCTTGCCAAGAAAACTGCTGGGACACTGGTGTACACTAATTCAAAGTCACACACAACACAACATAACACAACACACACACAACACACACAATTAATCTGCATTAGATACTTTTGATGAGAACTTTTTCTTTCTCTTTCTTTAATAGAAAATAGATGGCGAACACAGAAGAAAGAAAAATATTTCCTTATTCAATAGAAAATACTACTAGTAGCTAAGCTTTTGTCTTGTCTTAAAAATATAGAGAAATTAGACTCTTTTTAAATATTTGATAAATCACTTTTCCTGAATTCACAAAAAAGTTATGCGTGAGAGGGAAATGGTAAACCTTTTGGTGAAAAAACAATTATTCCTTGTACTAAATTTGTTGCACTAGTTCTTATCTTTTTTCAGTTTCATTTATTGCTTAGACAAACTTTGGTTCCCAAAATTGATTGGTTCTCTTGTTGGAAATTACCGCGCCAACTGGAAGTCCAAACTAGAATCCCATCTGAAAAGCCATAAATTACATAATTTTTTAAGCAAAGCATAGTAACGGAATCCCAGTTGGATTCTCTCATGGTTCTTAACATTTTAATCAGCATTTCTTTTAGTCTTTTCATTTTTCTATATTCAGAAAAAAAGAAGAGAGAAATAAAGAGCAGCAGAAGAAATCGAAGTGTGTGAGAAGCATTTGTGAATATGAGATAGCCTGCTCTAGGAATAGCCTCTAGCTTTGAAGGCTGGTAAAGATTGCAAGAGCTCAGAATACGATACACTTCACCTCTGGGGAGACAAGAAAAGTATCACCCACATCACTGCAACCCTTCAGGGATCATCCCCTACTTGCTCATTCACAGAGATGCTTCAGTTTTCATCTCAAAGCTACAAGAGACCTATATAAAATGCGTGCAATAAATCACAGTATTTCATTAGTTATTAATAGATACGTTTCAAGTTCTCCACTAAAGTGCTCCTAGGATTCAGTGTTTGTATACATAGACACACACACACATATACATAGATACACATACACTTTGTAATCACTAAAAATTATAATTTATACACTTATTTTAAAATATTTCTATTACTGATATAAAGGTTTCATACAGGAAAATTTTATGAATAAATATTGGTTAGAAATTAATATATCTATGTGGTTGCCATCCTCTGCCATTACATGCAATTGAGAAACTGTGATAGTTTACAATAGAAAGCAACATATCTATTTTTCATATTGTGTAGAAAGTATTTCACAGTGACTATGTTCGTCTAACATTTTTGAAGAACTACAAGTCTTATCTGCCAATTGGACGATAAAAAAGTTATTATAGAACCATAATTAAATACATATTTTTGCTTGTTGGACTATAAAGCGGATTCTTTGAATGTATCAACAGTCTATTACAGATTAATTCTTCTTATTCAGGGTATATTGATATATTCATGGATGAACTGGATTAATATCCTATGATACATTCCTAAAATTAAACAAAATTTTATTTTATTTTCCATTAAATACCAGCTAGGTCATATCGGCATATGTGTAGACAATTGGTACAGGAAAATTATCTGTCAGCCTTAGAAGGTAAACCAGGAAGACAGGAAACATGAACAGAGGAATTAATTCTACTGTTGTAAAACTATATTAAGAAAAACCTTGCAAGTTTGAAAATACTTTTCTTCCCCTTCTCTCATCTTCTTTACAAGCGAAAAAAACTGTAAAGGGAGGGTCTCTTTTGAGCTTCTTGCCCCACCAGACTCAGTCACCTTTTATCTATTAACTATTGCCTTGCTTATACCTCTGCCTGTCTTCCAAGGTCATTCTCAAAGATAATTAAATACCCCTGGTTGCAGCCTTGTGCAGCTTTGTCTGATCTACTAACATCAAAAGGATTTTCCTTCTTTGCCTTTCTCTATTCTTCAGCAGTTTCCCAGCCCATACACTATCAATTCTGTTGTATATCTAGAACTATTTATCCTGTCTTGCAGACCAACAAGAGAAGAAGATCATCCATGGAATCTTGCTGCATGCTTTATTCCATATGCTACTGATATTGCTGCTATATTAAAATAATGCAAACTTTCCTGTCACTTAAATACAGCAGACGGGTCCTTTCAGTTTCTTCCTCATCAATTCCCAGACATACTTTTGCAGCTTCATCATATACCAAGTAACTGTTGTGGTTCACCAGCAGCCTGCGGAGCTGGCAGATGAGTCAGACAGCGGAAAGGAATATGGGTCAGCTCTGCAGTCTGGGGAGGGCTTGGACGGGGTCTCTGCATCAGAGGCAGAGATGGGGCGCCAGGGCCATCAGTGACTGGTGTGCCGGAGCCTGTGGGGTCTGATGGGAGAGAAGACAGAGGAACAGGGGGATACTGTTCCCAATGCATGCATGCCCAGATCTGCCAGAAGGCAAGAACAGCTGAGGAAAAAAAGAGCTACTCGGGAATAAGGCTTGAAGATGATTGGCCCCTCCCATAGGACATAAAAAGGAAGTGCTTGTTGCAGGAAGCAACTTCGTTCAATGTCAGTTGGTGTATTCTAGCAGCTCTGTTCGGCTCCGTGTTTTGTTTGACCTTGAGCAGCGAATCACCACACCAGCCTCCTCACTGTCTGAATCAGTACCGATGCACAGGCCGCTGGCGGGCCACAACATGTTTCATGTTTATTTTCTATTATATTAAGATATGAAATAGCATAAATGGTTAGGTTTATTTTGTTGCATTCTTCTTCCTCAGCCATATTGTACCAAAACATTCAAGTCCTTGCTTTTTCAAATCCTCTTAAATGACTACACTCATTTAACCTTAAACTGAATAATTCTCTTTTTGTAAAAAAAAAAAAAAATCCAGCCTATATAAACCTTGATATTACTACCTCAAGGAAATAAACATTTATTTCAAATTAAATAGGGAGCATGATAATTTGGTCCAAATTGGAAATTAAAATCAAAAACAAAAGATACATGGTGAGATACAGTATAAACTGGGAATATATAAATGCATACCGCATGCTGAGAATGTATGCCTTTAAGAGAAAAGAGGAGGTCAGAGAGGAGGATTGCAAGGTGAATACTTAGGAAAGAAAGAAGAGAAGGAAATTACAATGTGGATATTTATCAGTGGCCTATCACAGTAATATAAAATGGTGTGTTGAAATCTCACATCCAGTTTTCAAAATCATAGAAGAAAAAGATTTTCAATTAGAGGAAACATTCCTGATAAATCCTCAGTAGAAGATAATGAATTGCCCCAGTTTTAAATAGAGTGCATGAAGGAATTATTATTATTATTTGTATTTTTTTTCACTTAAAAAACCCTTGACTTTGCAGCTACAGTTTAATGCAGTATCCTGATCATTTTCCCAAGTGTGGAAAGCCCAGTGAGAACAAAGCTATTTCTTCAAAGTGTGATGGCTGACTCCAACCCCTAATAGCCCTGTGCTTCAATGATAAAGATGCTGGATATTTTTCATCAGTTGTGCTCTTATTAAAAAAAAATGATTATATCAGAGATAATCTAGAACAAAAACTGAATTCTGTCTGTTCAAACCTCTAAGCATAGGATCAATGAACCAGATACTTAGAAAGCATTATTATGCTGTGTTCACTCCCAAAAAGGGTGATTGCCACTCAATTTTGTTCTACCAATAGCCAGAGATAAAGAATATTATCTAATATTTATTGTCTTACTTCAGAATAATATGATGCACAAATTATTGTTAACTGAGACTGAAGCTATGTTCTAAATCATGTCTGCCTTAATATATTTATTATTTTTAGTTTTTTAGTTTCTTTTTTTATTTTACTTGTTGTAGCAGACACTCATATTTTAGAGGTAGGTTCCTACTGGTTCTATCCGGTTCTATAGAACCAGTAGTAACTCGGCAATGATGTCACGGAGCCAATTCCTTCAGTGTCTCTGTGGGTGCCATCATTTTGAATTTTTTGACTGCTATTTTTTGACTGCAGTGTGAGTGCATGTGCGCAAGGCACGACCTTGAGTGAACCAGCAGCAAAACAATTTACAACCCACCCCTGCCATGTTTCCTCTTTTTTTAATTGCGAATTGCATATACGTCCTGAATTTTTAGAGTTGCTTAAGCTACTTCTTTATCTGATTCCAGGATTTCATTTTCTCATATTTTTCTCAACCTTTCACTTATTTCCTATTTCTGATGAAGTTGAGCAAAGATGAATATATTTAATGGTGGAAGATGCTGGGCTGAAAATAATTATTTAATTTACAATATTTGTAACCTACTTTCCCATCCATCTGGATTCTTGTGAGAGTATAACAAATCAAGACAAAAGCAAGATAGTAAAAATCACATGCAGATAATGCACATCATCAGTAAAAATCTAACACATTGTAGATGCCATGCAGTTAAACTAACCTGAGGATCGAATGTCAATCAGAGCAACACTGCTTGGCTAGTTTTTGAAATATTTAGAAAATATGTACTCAAAGTAAGTAGTATTACATAAAATAGAGGCCATAGTTGAGAACCCTGTTGCCTGGCCAATACCCCAATAACTTTAAGAGTCACTTAGTGATCAGATTCCACAGGAAGATTGGATGTCCTTTTTTTATATGATGTGGTACAATTCTGCCATTCCTTTGCTTTGAGGTTATGGTAGATAGTAGCCATGAAAATGTGGGTAGTTAAATCTAACAATACAGCTCTACTGCATTATTACTCTGCTATAAAAGCCATTTCAATCTTTTTGGACATGTGTTACTGATACCCTTGACATAGCACACCTAAGAAAAAATGTTTGGTTCTGGAAGATGTTCACATTTAGAGTTTTGGCAAATTTCCAACAGAAAAGATTCCAGAGTGGAGCAACTTTTTTTTTTAATGAATATGGAGTTGAGCCAACTTGCTGAAAAGATTACACAGTCTTGACAAAGAGGAAAGTGTGAGAAAGAAACTTCAAGTAATCCTGCTTTGATTTTCTTAGTGTAAGATGGGATAGAGAGAACTTGGACAGACTTTCAAGGTTCTGCTATTCTATTTTAGTCCAATAAATAGCATTCCTGCAAGGCTTTCAAGATTGATAACAGCCTTTTGAGGTAGGCCAGGTCAGGAAACAAAAATTGCAAGGATTCCAAGAATCCTATTCTATTGTTGTAGGATATAATAACAACAGAATCTTGAAAGCCTATCTGAGTTTCTCTCTTCCCTCTCTAATACCCGGCAGAAATAAGGCATGGGTATTTGAGTCTCTTTTTCATGTCCTCCACTTTCCATGATTCAATTGTTGTTTCAACATTCTTAACATTATAATCCATTTCTTATCCAAGATCACATGTTTTATACGAATCATAATTGAATATTGTCTAATTTTCTGCAGCATCTGTGCTATCATTGTAATTATTAATAGTAGCTCCATTTATTTGAATATTTCGTTATTTCAGATATATAAATTTTACAGTATCTAATGTAATATATAAAATATAATGTAAAGTATACATGGATATGATTCTATTCCCTACCAGGATTGTCCAGACAGGTAAAATTACTGACTTCTCTACTGGTAATTTTAGACATTAAACCTTTTAAAGTTGCTTAATTTTATACAATGCACGATGCCACGTTCAAATAAAGTAGGTTTAGTTTCTAATAATTAAAGAATGAGACTATGTCCACTGTTTTTACAGATATTTTATGGTATTTTAAACATATTCTAGATTATACAAATAGGACTATACAGTTTTTTAGTAAATTTGTGGCTAATATATATATAGTAGAATTTTCCCAGTTTTTTTTTGCTTCTTTGGAGTTTTAACTTTCTTCATTTTTTTCCTTAAATTTAAGGATTATTTTGTATAAAGTATATGTCTTTGCTATGTTTAGAGTTTAGTCAACATTTTTAATTTTGAAAAATATATATATAGAGATCACCTGGTATCCCAAATACGAGATCACCTGGTATCGCAAATATGAGAGGGAGCATACTGCTTCCTTTTGCCTTTTGGCCCACCCTACTGCTTCCTTTTGCCTT
>JANHFT010006051.1:23927-37381 GCA_032467955.1 Pseudoxenodon macrops | reverse complement strand
GGGAGGGGCAGGGTGGGTGGGGCCAGCCAGAGGTGGGATTTGGAGGTTCTCCGAACCAGCCATAATGTCAACTATGGGTTCTCCCGAACCTGGGCGAGTCCATAGCAGCCCACCCCTGAGTCTTATCCTCAACTTTCTATTCCAATTTTCTCATCAATCTTGGTATCTGTTTTAGCCTGCCAAGATTATTCTGGAATATGGGACTCAGGACCATAAGCAGTATTCCAGGTTGGTCTGTAAAGGAGAATAATGTATTTTTAACACAATGGTTTTTTTTGTTTCCCCTAATGAAGTCCAGAACTGCATTAGCCCTTTTAGCAACTGTTGGTTAATGTTTATCTTGTTGTTTAGAGACCATATCTAAAGATTTATTCAATACAGTGGTTCCCACTCATGAATTTTGTATGTGTGGTCTACGTTTTTCTTCCCTACGTTTACCAGTGTTTTCCCCGAAAATAAGACAAAGTCTAATTTTCTTTTGGCCCCCGAAATAAGCGCTTGGCCTTGTTTTTGGGGAGGCCTTATTATTTTTGAGGTGCAGGAGGTGGTGAGCGTGGTCTCCTCATGGCTGCTGCTGTGTTTTGGGGAGGGCTTATTTTCGGGGGAGGGCTTATTTTAGCACATGCACTCAAAAACCTGATTGGGCTTATTATCCAGGGAGGTCTTATTTTCAGAGAAACAATCAAAACTGTGCCATACTTTTCTATTAATACTTCATAAACTAGCAGTTTTGCTTGCATTTTTATTCTAATGTTCAACACAAAATTTCTATTGTCCACAGCAGCCACACAAACACACATTTATGCTATGCCAGGATTCTTTGTTCTAGCATACAACATTTTTCATCTGCTATTTTGCTGCCATTAAATCTATTCAGAAACACTATTTTAGAGCTCTTCATAGACTACTTAAGTTTTCACAAATCATATTTTGATTTTTCTACGAACCTATTCACCTCTCAGCTTCCAATCCTTAGAGGCCACAACATACAATACCAACTCTTACACTGTCCATCCATAGCAAGAACTATTTGTACACCTGTCTCTATTGAAACAATTATGTGAAAAAATTCCAAAAGGTTAAAAATATACCTGCTATTTTTTATTCAGCAACATGTTTTCCACATGTTTAAATCCCAAGCTTTCTTAATATATTTTACCAAGTTGCCTGGGAAATCAATTTATGGTATCAAATGGATAGTTTCTGGTGTTACATTAATCTGAAAAGTTCTGGATTAAAAGATGTAATGACCAGGTGTTTATTTTTTAAAGTACATATCCACGTATTGTCCTTGTATTTGCACCAAGAAATAACCGTCAAGTAAAAAACTATTATCACCATTTGGTTTCTATACAGTCATGTGAAAAAGTAAGAACATCCCATGTAAAGTTCTTGTTTGCTTGTTTGTTTGTTTGTTATATTATTTTATATTATATGCCGCTTATCACACAAAATATATCCAGGCAGTATGTGGAAACATATATGTTTTATCTTTATTCAAACAATATATGCTGTAAAAATGATAGATGAACAAAAACGACTTTGCAATCATTTATTTAACAAAAACAGATATGCCTTTTGTTCTGTGGAAAAAGTAAGTACATGCTTGGCTTTACTGCTTGCTATTGCCCTCTCAAATAGACATTTTTTATAATGGCGACATCAATTCTTTCCTCTCCATGATGTTTATTGGGTTTCTTGCAGCACAACCCATTTCAAATCCCTCTGCAGCATCTCAATGGGGTTTAAAGCTGGGCTTTGAGTTGGCAATTCCAGAATCCTTTCCCCCCCCCCCCCCAGCCATTCTAGGTTGAAGGATGCTGTCACTTTATCCTCCAGCCCCTCTGGATTCATACTGGATTTCTATGATGATGATGATGATGATGAGCAGCAGCTGTGCAGCAAAGCAGTCCCACTCCATAACATTCTACCACCATGCTTTGCAACTGGTATGAGGTTCTTCTGGTGAAAGGCTGCAGTTGGGCTTTGCCGGCGATGACATCTGGTGCTATGACAAAAGTAACTACCTTTATCTCTTCTGTCCAGAGCACATTGTTCCAAACACCCTGATCCTTGTGTAGGTGCTTATCAGCAAACTTTATTCTTGGCCTCATGTTCTTTCTGGACAGCAAAGGTTTCCTCCTGGCACACCTCCCATGTAGGTCTAATTTGTGCAGCTTCTTTCTAATGGTAGTTTGACGGACTCTGCCATAAACGGTGGTGAGAGCTATCTGTAAGTCATGTGATAAAATTCTGGGATTCTTGGAGCATTCTTTCACCATCTTGCATTCTGTTCTCAGGATGAACTTACTCTGATGGCCTGGCTGGGCAAGTTGGCAGTTGTTTGAAATCTTCTCCACTTGTAGTCGATCTTCAGAACAGTAGAATGACTGATGAGCCATGATTTGGCAATCTTTTAAAATCCCTAACCCTTCCCAGATTCATAGACTTCTATAATGTTATTTCTGAAGATCTCAGGCAACTATTTTCAGCTAGATGATACATTCAGATGATACCATGATAAACTGAGAGGATACCATGCACTTCAACAAGAAAAAGCAAATCAAATGAAATGTTCAAGGTTCCAGTAAGACAGGTTTACCTCCCAGATCATCTGTAATAATGGTCTAAACATTTTCATCTAATCTGATATGCCTGGTTCTATTTAGGTATTTGTGTTAATGGTAAATGTAGGGGTACGTTTAGCTTTTCTACATCAAAAAATGATATTTGTTCAATTATGCAATGGAGTACAAAATGTAAATGATACATAATACTCATTATATCTAGAGCTGTTGAAATGAAGATCATATCTGTATATATCTATCCTGTATGTTAAAATATATTGAAAAGACAAAAAATGTACTGGGATGTACTTTTTCACAATTGTAATTTTTTTTTTTTTGGCAATCCTATCCATTTTTTGTATAAAGGTCTCTCCTTGATCTTTTTACCCTGAACTTTAAAATGTTGCACAATTTTCTGTATTTTTGACATTTTCAAGCTTTTTCTTTTCTTGACGGTTTTTGACAATTTGTGAAATGTTCTTTTTATACCCTTTGTGAGGTTCTCTGAATCTGCACATTAGCATTACAGAAGTGCTACTTGGTTTTTCTATACCTTTCACGGTAGATAAATATATTTTTCATAATTTAGTCATTTGAACTATTAAGGGTATTCTGCTACACATATTAAATTTTATGCTGCTTATAGTCAATGTTTCTGAGGAAGAACCATTGTTCCAATGAGATTCTGGGTGCTATGCAGCAGCTTCTTTCTGGTAGCCTTTTTGCAGAAATAGTTTGTTAAAACTTGACTAAGTTGCCATGTCAGTGCCAGGGAAGCCATTTTTACAGTCCCTTTCCCCAGGCTTCCTTTGGTTTCTGTCCTTACATCAACACTATTTTCCATAGATAGCCTCAATGATAGATTGTAAAATTAAGAAAAACTCATATCAATAACAATACTGGTCAATTAATGTTTGAAAAACAGTAAATTTATTTGTGCACAAAGCATGTTCAAATTAGTGTTAAGTTTCTTTCAGTTCTTTTAAATACAGTCAGTGGGTATAGAAAGTCTACACACCCTTTAAATGCTCAGGAGTTTTTTGAGATGTAAAAAAAGTCAAGATAAATCACTTCAGAATTCTTTCCACCTATAAGCGGTACAATTCAATTGAAAAGCAAACTGAAATCTTTTAGGGGCGGGTAATAATAATAATAATATAAAAAATTTCAATAACATGGCAGCACCTTGGTGTGGCTGTGTTCAAAATTAACCAATCACATTCAAAATGATGAAAACAGTGGTCAGGACACATCTGCCATCAATTAAAGTAACTCTGTTCAAGCCTATATACAGTTCAGCTGTTCCAGGATTTTTCTGACTTTCACTCAGTTGGTTGCCTCTTACAACAAAAACCGTGGTTTGCAAAGAGCTTACAAAGCATCAAAGGGATCTCATTGCTGAAAGGCATCAATCAGGAGAAGGGTACAATTAAATTTCTACGGCATTGGATATACTATACAACATAGTGAAAGCAATCATCAACAAATGAAGAAAACATGGCACAATGACATTAACCAAGGACTAGATGTTCCTAGATGTTCCTCCAAAATTGATAAAAAAAGCAAGAAGAAAACTGATCTAAGAGGCTGCCAAGCAACATGAAAGAATTACTGGCAAGAACTGGTTGTGTGCTATATGTAACAACAATCTCCCGTATTCTTGGGATAGGATAGCAAGATGGAAGCCTTTTCTTACAAAGAAAAAAAATATCCAAACCTGGCTACTTTTTTGCAAAAACCGACATCAAGTCTGACAAAATCATGGGTTATGGTCTGATGAGATTAAGATTGAAGTTGTGGGCTATAATTCCAAAAAGTATGTTTGGCGCAAAAACAACACTGTGCCTCACCAAAGTACACCATGCCCACAGTGAAGCATAGCGATGGCCCCATATTATGCTTTGGGGCTGCTTTTCTTCAGCTGGGCTGAAGTTTCAAGGTGGAGGGAATGATGAACAGTTCCAAATATCGGTCAATTTTGGCACAGAACCTTCAGGCCTCTGCTAAAATGCTGAAGATGAAGTTCACCTTTCAACAAGACAACAATCCGAGGTTTGCCTCCGAATCCACAAAAGAATGGCTTCATCAGAAGATGATCAAAGTTTGGGAATGGCCCAGCCAGAGTCTGAATCTGGATCCAGTTGAAAATCTATGGGGTGACCCGAAGAGGGCTGTGAACAGGAGAGGCAATCTGACCGATTTGGAGCACATTTGCAAGGAAGAGTGGGCAAAGGTTCCCAAGGCAAGGTGTGCCATGCTGATAGGCTCCTACCCCAGGACTGAATGCTGTCATAAAATTAAAAGGTCCTTCAATGAAGAATCAGTTTAAGTGTGTGCATCTTTATGCAGCCATGTTATTGTAAGTTTTTTACTGTTATTTCCCTTCCCCCCCTGAAAGATTTCAGTTGGTTTTTCAATTGTATTATATAGCTTATATGTCAGTGATGCAATACGCATGCGACCCACCCTGCAACCCATTTTGGGCCTCTTTGCAGCCTCCTGGGAAAGGAGCCTAGGGCCTAGTAAGCCACCCTGCACTTATATCCCATAATGCAATGGGCATGCACCCCCGTGCGCACCTCCACACATGTACACACAACCCCCTGTGCTCCCCCACCCCATCTCCAGCATGCACCCCGCACCCCACGCATGCGTAGCAGAGAGCCGAAAATCAGATGGCCAGCAGGAGGCGCACACGACTTTGCGGTGGAGGTGAGCTGGGGCGATGGCTCGCGTGCCCACAGAGAGGGCTCTGTGTGCCACCATCACAGTTATATGTCATATTAAAAGTGGAAAGAATTCTGAAGTGATTTATCTTGGTCTGATTTTTTTTTTAACATCTGAAAAACTTTTAACAGGAGTGTGTAACTTTTTATATCCACTGTAGGTATAAATAAATGCTATTTTTTACTGTTTACCCCATTTCATTTAAAAGGTGCTAATACCATATATTTTTATGCATAATATTTAAACAACATAAGTATGCCTTGTTGAAGTTTGTGTAAATAGTTCAATTATTTTTGGCTACTGTTAAAACAGTAAATATCTAAAAATTGTAAAATTAAAACTGCATGTATTTTAATTTTATTTAACTGAAGTACAACAAATCTACAGTGCTATGAGGTAGTTCAAAATATTTTTCAAAAAATTCATTACTGTGTCTAATCTTAAACTGTTTTCCTCTCCAGCTATTCAGCTATTCAGGACAGAGAGTGACTGGCCCAAGGTTACCCAACTGGCTTTCATGGCTAAGACAGGACTTGAAGTTGCTGTCTCTTGCTTTCTAGCCTGGTGCTTTAACCACTAGACCAAGTGGCTCTCTTAAACCCCTTAAAAGCAAGGTTAAGGCCCACCTTTCACCACTAGCATCACTGTGAAATACTAAATAGGAACCTTAGGAAGATAGCAGAATTCAGAAACATTCAGAAAATTGTGGGAATAACATTTGAGTCAAAACCATAAATACTTTGCTAGATATGATCCCAGAGGACATACCTAAATGAAAGGCACCAAAAATCAATGTGAGACAATGCAGAAAAAAAGGAACTTTGCCATCTCTACTGAATTGGGAGACTTTTTTCTAAACTAAAGAAGTGTATGCAAAAGCTTTTCTGATAAGGAAGCTGCTCTTTTAACAGCTTTTACAGGTTGATAGACTGAAGGCGCATGGCTTTCAATGAGAACTAGCCCTCTTGCATAAACCAAGCTTAGTCCATGCTCCTTATAAGTCCAACTCTCTCTTCCCAGCCTTCTAGCTTTACTTTCTTATTGAAATCACCAGTTTCGCTTATCTGTCTTAACCTCCTTATACAGTCAGGTCTGTATATTTTGGGGCGATGATAAGTTGTTTTGGCATTTGGCCTCTGTGCACTGCCACTGACCTTGAAATGGAACGCCCAAGATATGAGCAAAGTGAAGTCTTTTAGCTTTAATTCAGGGGTTTGACAAAATTGTGGCATTAACCACTGAGGAATTACAGCTGTTTTAAGGCACCCAGCCCTCATTGTGCTGCTAAACTTCTACCTCTAATGTTGTAGGGGTACCTAATCCTTCCAGCCTTGCAGCTGTATGCAATATTCATTTCAAGACACAAAAGGTATTTCAGGACAATGGGGCCTCATCAAGATTTCTTTCCAGCCTCACTATACAGCACATATCCTCCTTCAATTTTATTTTAGGATTTTTTAAGTACTGTAATCAATAATTGAGACCAGCTCTGGGGCTAAGCAATGCAGCTGCAAACGTGCAATGTTATGTGACTTACAAGAGCAGTTATGGCAGTCCCAGTCACCATTGACTCACACAGGGCTTTTAGTCCCTGGTCATCCTCACTGCTCTTCTCTAAACAACCAGGAGGGATCTGACCAATGGTAAGAGGGTAGCAATTGCCTCTCTTGGTTTGAAAATTACACTTCTGTTGATAGCAATTGCACTTAAGACTTATATACCACTTCACAGTGCTTTTACAGCCCTCTCTAAGCAGTTTATAGTCAGCCTATTGCCCCCAACAACCTGGGTTCTCATTTTACCCACCTTGGAAGGATGGAAGGCTGAGTCAACCTTGAGCCTGGTGAGATTCGAACTGACAAATTGCTGGCAGCCAACAGTCAACAGAAGTAGCCTGCAGTACTGCATTCTAACCACTGTGCCACCAGGGCTCATCACCTAATACTGTGTTTTTGCAGTTACATTACACTGCCAGCTCATGTTCTCTTTGAAATCTACTACACCCACTTCTTGTTCAGTGACCAAGTTCCATTACAACAATCAGATTGCTTAGTGAAATGGTCGCTAAATGAACATAGAGAAGACACTGTGTAGATCACTGGTTGCTGCCGTTTCATTTAGATCAAGTTATCTTGTACAGCCACACTAGCATTACTCTCACTGCGCAATACACTGTTATCAGGCACATGAAATTGGGTTTTGTGTGTGTGCATTGGCCAGAAAATGATTTTTATTGCTGTTTATTAGTGTCATATTTGTGAATGGTCGCTAAATAGCCACCCAGAGTAGCCCCATGATAAGATGGGAAGCAAGTAATTGTAATAAATAAATAAAATAAACTGAAGTACTGCTAAATGCGGAGTGAATGTACTATAATTCCTGACCAATTGATTTTTGTTTCGCTTCTCTTTTTTAAATTTCAGCTCATTTGTCTAAACCAGGGGTGTCAAACTCAAAGCCTGGGGCCCGGTCCGTGGGGTGCTTAGATCTGGCCCTTGGCGCTGCCCTGGAAACAGGGAAGGACTGGCCTGCAATGCCTCTGCCAGCGAAAACAGAGCTTGTGAGGGCCGCACATGGCCCTCCCCAGCTCCCTTTTTCGCTGGCAGAGGGTTGCAGGAGGCCGTTGCAGCTGAAAACGGAGCTCAGGAGCCTGTTTTCAGTGGCAGAGCCCTCAAGCCACCACAGGCATCCCTGACATAAGTGACGTCGAGCTGGCTACGCCCACCCCAGCCGTCTCGAGGTCAAACACAACCCTGATGTGGCCCTCAATGAAATCGAGTTTGACACCCCTGGTTTAAACTACCAAGATGATTGCTCGATGTTATTTCTGGCCCACTGTGTTTTTATGGGCCACGAGCAGAAGGGCAGGCAGCAGCAGAATGCCAGAGCCAAGGCTCAGCTGAGCATCCAGGTTACGGCAGAGGACTGGGGCCAGAGTCTCCTGAGAAAGGGCAGCTGGACAACAGCCTCCTTGCTGGTGGCTCAGCACCGTCCAATGGCTACCACTCTCCTTGGCCTGCATACCTGCCAGCTGTGTCTGCAGATGTAGAGGAGGGGCAGAATCTGGCCCTAGAGAAAAAGTTAGCCAACCCTTGTCTTGGGGCATTAGCTATGCAACCAATTATGTTATTGTCTACAAATATGGCAAGCAATCCCTCCACAGAAATCATTAATGAAAATGTTGAATAGCAAGAGACCCAGGACCAACCTTGTGGCTCCGCCCTGGCTGGCTCTCTTGAATCTCTCTCTCCAATTTGATCAGGAATCAGCGACTAGCAGGCAAATACAACTTTGAGCCAACAATAAACCCACTTAATTATCATGCCATCATCCTACCCCTCGACAAGCCTGCTCATCAGCATTTCATGGGGACTTCTCTGAGACTTTGCTGAAGTCAGGGTATATTATATTTGCAGCACTTCCACCATCAATTCAGTAAATAATCTGAGAGAAAGACTGCTAGGGTAATATTTCTTCTTGACAAATCAGTACTGAATTCTGATAACTACGGAATAGTTTCCACCGTCCTTAGGATCAACCTATTCTAGAATCTTGCCAAGGTATCAATATCAAACTGACTGAGGCTTAATATATCTTCCTTTTTGAAGATACTGTAAGGATGTTTGCTCTCCTTCAATAGTTTGCCACTCCCCAGTCTTCCTGGATTTCTCCAGAATAATACAGGTAGTCCTCAATTTATGACCACAATTGAGCCCAAAATTTCTATTGCTAAGTGAGACATTTGTTAGGTGTGTTTTGTCCCATTTTACAACCTTTCTTGCCACAGTTGCAGTTGTTAAGTTAGTAGCACAGCTATTAAGTGAATCAGGCTTCCCCATTGACTTTGCTTGTCAGTAGATCACAAAAAGGAATCACATGACCCCGGGACACAGCAACTATGATAAATATGAAGTTGCTAAGTATTTCAATTTTGTTCACGTGGCCATGGGGATGCTGCAAAAGTCGTAAGTGTGAAAAAAGATCATAAGTCACTTTTTCATTGACGTTGTAACTTTGAATGGCCACTAAACGAACCTTTGTAATTCGAGGACTACCTGTACAAAACAGTTGGTGGTTAGAATCTTCAGAACCTTAACATTCAATTCATTTGGTCCCTGAGATTTAAACTCATTCATCCTTACCGTGTTTCTATTAATCTCAAATTTCAGTCCTGCTCCTCTAAGTTTCCTGATGGAACAAATGATTTTTTTTTTTTTTACTGAAAATCAGTATCTCTAGGGTAAAAGTCAGTTCCCATACCTCCTGTTTTCCCACCAAGCTGCCTGCCTTATTTTGCCTTCTAGCCATCTCTGTGTCACTTTAAATTTCCAGAATTAATGGAAATGGAAAATTAACCTCCACCCCTATAACATTTTGGAATAGTCTTCCTCACTCCATTGACCACTTTCATATGGGTTGTGATTTTCAGCTTCTTCTGACTTCCTGCCACCTACTTCTAGAATTAGCCTTTTTTCATCTTAATGGTCTCAAACTTGACATATCAGGTTTGGATATTAAAAAGATAAAGCCAAAGTTAAATCAGTGTGAATGTAATATTGGAATACTTCTTTGTTTTTATATTTACTATTAATGTAAACATCCCTCAAATTAAATTTTCAGTTATCTGACCAGTGCTTTATCTCAAATTACGCTCTCTCAAATTGTTTATTATCCTCTTTGCAGTTTCTCTTCTTGGTTTTCTTTTCACTTTCTTGTCTACATGTCTGATCATAAATGCTATCCTAAAAAGCTCCATTTGTCTCAACTAACAATTTTTACACCAAAAAAAAATCAAATAACTTCATGCCTCCATCTGTGACTCTTTACATGGAACATCTTTAACCTAACAAAAACATTCTGAAAAGTATGTAACTTTTATTAAAGAGTGAATTAATAAAAAAATCCACCAATAACCTTATAAATATCATTGAAAAGTACTTTTAATTAAGCATGAAACCCTTCAGACAGTATACATACACTGTTTATATTTACATGTGCATAAAATCTGCATTCTAATTTTTATGGCCTATTTTGCTAGCCCAATTTTCCTGTAGTAATGCAAACCTGTTTATTTGACATTTGCACTGGTAGCATGAGGGAATAAAAACTTTTAAAATTACAGATACTTGGCCAACTGCATCTAAAAACCATTGTTCACTTAAATTGATTTTATTGTGTAGCACAATCCAGAATTTGAACTGTGAAACTATACTATAAATAACTAAGTTTAAGGGAGATTTCCCCAATGGAAAATGTTCAAGGATTCTTTTTTTTAATTAGGATCTGAAATTGAGGAGTGGAGAGTTGTTTTTTTTAAAGAATAAGCCTCCTGATGCCCATTGCACCCTTGGAAATTGAGTTGCCATAACAGCTGACCAATGGCTGGAATTTATTTGATTTCTGTGCCAAATCTTTAAAAAGTTTTATTTTTGTTCCCCCAATCTAACAGCTCATCAGTTCAAAGTGCTTTTTCCATAAAAATGAATCTAAGTGACTATACACCAAAGACAACCATTCAAAAATACATATAAATATCTGCAATTAAAGATCATAAAGATCACCACCACAACCATCACTGATGTCAACTGATACCTATCCCAAATATATTAATAAGGTTTACACACTAATTAAAACTGGTATTATTCTTTTTCTCTATAAAAATATTTATAAATCTGATATCACAAAACTTTCTATGTTTTCCAGCTATAAAATACTCATTAATGACAAAAACACAAAGTACCAGAGTTACTTACAGATACCATTTAATAACTGCTTTAATACTTTAGCAAAATAAGACAACTTTTTAAAAAGCATGCCAACGAGTACAAAAGTATCATACTTCTCAAAAACACAACTGAGCAACTAAAGCAGTTTCCTCACAACAGAAATAAAAACAACAGAAGATACAAGTAGGTGTTTTTTTCTTCCCTTTCCATCTGAAGCACAGTATCAAACTTTACAAAATTTAAAAACAATCTGGAGACAGTGTAATAACTAAAGCTGATGTTTACTAAGAATACATATAGTAAACCAAAAATACCAGAAATATAATTAGTGGTTTTAGAGATTGTATGTAATATAGTGGTTGAATCCAGATCACATTATTTGGAGAAATCCACAGAACCTAGCCATGACCCAAGTCTTGTTGATTTAAATGGGAATTCATTGCAACTTTGCCTGGATACATCCCAAAATAAATCTGATATTTGGGTACCAAATGGGGAAGCAAATAGCACAATACTCTAAAAAAGTCAGTTGTTTTATTTTAATGCTTGTATTGATGTGAAAAGGATGAAGAGTTGTCATTTAAAGTGCTTGCAAAGCCTAAAGTGGGATATTGTGTACCTTACAGGCAGCGGTTTCCATGGGTCATGGAAAGTTGTAGGAGATGAAAAATTGCAGCTGTTCATTCCAGCTTACTTCCTTTGGGAACTGCGTGCAACTGCAATCACAGTAACATTATGCGTTCAGAATCGGAAGGAGCCAGAATCCAACTGCCTGCTTAGTGCAAAAATGCAAATTACAGTCTAACGAATGTGTACCCAAAAAATTCCTAATGGTGAGAGCAATCAACCAATGGAACAGGTCTTTGCTTTCTTTGTGTGACAGCCCTTAAGTTATTTGAAGAGGGTGATTATGATTGCATTATGACTTTTTGTCACAAATACCTAATTGCCACAAGCTCTTATATGAGTCCAATTCTCTGAGCATTCACACTTAGGGCATATACTGTACTTTACTTGAGATAGCATCTGACTGGTGCAGACTAGAACAGAATGCAGCTATTGTTTTATAAGGAAACGAATACCAATATTTGATGCATCTAAATTTGATTTTGCTCCTTGGAACATGCAACTAATTGTAGGCCCTGCCATTCCAATGTTTGCCTTCCCCCTTCCAAAAAGGATTTATCAGACCCCCATCTGTAATTTTAGCATTCAAGAAGTGCGATCTCTCTCTGAAGTGTACTATGCAAAGACATATAGGAAGTCGGAAAAAAACTTTCAACCATGCAACAGATATTTTCCCTGCAGATTGGAAACAGGCTTGATTGTCCATTTAAAAACAATCCCAAATATAAACAAAAGTAGCTCATCTTGAATTTAAATTACCTCCCTAAATTAAAAAAGGGAAGGGAATTTTTTCCCATCTGCTCATCCTGTTAAGCCTGACCAGTTTTTATCCCTCCAGCAGAAAAGTCAAAACTGAAAACAGTGTGCAATTTCACAGGAATGCATGCAGTAATTTAAGGACTCCTGGCTACCACCTTGTTCTTGGATGCTCCAATAACAAGCCTTGGAAGAGTTTCCTTTAAAAACAGATATTTACTCTACACAACTTGGATCTAGAATATCTGAATAACCTTCCCACACAATATCATTATTATTTTTATCCTACCTTTTTTAATATATGTTTTGGTCATTTCAAGGCTGTGACCATACCTAATACGTCTGGCCCTTTTCCCCCACAACAATCCTGTGAAGAGGACTGAGTTGAGAAAGTACGACAGGCCCAAAGTTACTCAGACAGTTTTCATGCCTAAAGAAGGCCAATATTTTAAATACTACACCAAAGTGGCTCTTAATTTTTAAAAACATTTTATATTCTTTATCGTTTGTATAAATTTGCCTTCAGAAATCGTAGGTGCTCCATCACTGGAGGTTTTTAAGAAGAGACTAGACTTAGTCACTCAGAAGAGGAGGTCAAATTATTCTCTAAAGCACCAGAGGGCAGGACAAAAAACAATGGTTGGAAACTAATCAAAGAGAGATGCAACATAGAATTAAGGAGAAATTTCCTAATAGTGAGGACAATTAACCAGTGGAACAGCTTGCCTCCAGAAGTTGTGGCGCTCCATCACTGGTTGTTTTTAAGAAGAGTCTAGACCAAGGATCTGCAACCTTAAACACTCAAAGAGCTATTTTGACCCGTTTCCCACAGAAAACACTGGGAGCCACAAAACCTGGCTGGGTGTGGCCAATTCAGCATCACTAACTTCCACGCCTACCCAGCCAGTCATTAGAGCAGACAACCAGTTGTTAAAAAACACCAGAAACCACAAAAACCTTTTGACATCCCTCTCTCCCTCTCTCCCCACTCTCTCTGTATCTCTCTATGTCTCTGTCTCTCTCCCTCTCTCTCTGTATCTCTCTGTCTCTT
>JANHFT010006051.1:3430-13537 GCA_032467955.1 Pseudoxenodon macrops | reverse complement strand
GTGGAGCTGCTGGATGGTTCGCAGGAGTTCGGGAGAACCTGTAGCTAAGATTCTGTGCAGTTTGGAGAACCCCCAAATCCCACTCCTGGCTGGACCCACCCACCCTGCCCATCCCCCCCCGATTTTCTACACAGCCCGTTTTGGATACAGGTAAGTGCAGGCCACCTATGGAGGCTCGGGGAGGGTGAAAAATGGGCCTACTAGAGACCCTTCAGGAGACCCTTTTCATTCTTCCAGAGGCTCAAGGAAAGCCTCCAGAGCCTTAGGAAGGAAAAAATGCCTCCCCTGCCGTGGTGCAGGAGGCCACCATGCCCACGACCACCCAGCAGAGGGCAGAGAACCCCCTGCTAAAAATTTTGAAGGCCACCCCTGGATAGGAGCACTGGTTTGATGATCTCTACTTTGAAACCACTGTGACAGCCGCAATAGTGCTGGCTGTCAGTCATAGGAAGAGATATTGGGGAAGGCAGGCTTTGATGCAGCTCAAGCGGATTCTAACCAGTTCTTTAGAACCGGCAGTAAGTAGGCGATGATGTCATGGAACCAATTCCTTCAGTGTTTCCGTGGGTGCCGCCATTTTGGATTTTGCTTCTGTGCATACGCTATATTTTGATTGCTGTGCGCTTGCGCACTTTGCGCAGGTGCGTGAGGTGCAACCCTGAGCGAACCAGATGCAAAACGATTCGCCAACCCACCCCTGAGTTCAAGGCAACTTCTTTTGAAACGTCTGTCTTTGCTTGGAGCTGACCATGGTGCTCTAGATCAGCAGTTGGCCATCTGAGCTCCCAGAATTAGACGTGAACACCTCCAAATCACCATCACCATTACCATCATCCTAGTTTCCTGCTATCTGGAGGAGGAAAGAAACAGAAACCGTAAAATAAACTTAGGAAAGCTTAAACCACAGGCAAACAACTCTGCCTTTTTTTGCCCCACGAGCCCTCCTGGTGGGGTAATTAATTGTGCTTATATGTGGGACATTGTCCTGTCACTTCTTTTGGGGGGGGGTCATTGGTCTGTCAAATAAAATGCCAACTCTGGTTGCCAAAGCCAAAATATTGCCCGGTTGGGTTGCTAGAGTATTGTCCTTCCTCTTCCATTTATTCAAAGAAAGCAAGTCAACAAAATAATTGGTGGGTTCTAAAAATTTAGAAGCTGCTATTGTAAGCAAAGATAAAAAAATCAAAGAGAAAGATCCCCACATACTTTGTGCTCTCCTGACTCAATCAATCAATCAATCAGAATAGACATTGACTTGATCTGATGAAAGAGCTCGCTTTCTTTCACTCATTGATTTAAGGTTCAGTCACTGCCCTCAAGTGGGAGACTGGGAAGAGTAGAGCACTTCACCTAGACAAGACCAGCCGTAAGTTCATTTCTGAACTTCTCAGTCTTAAATCCATCTCCTTCTCTAGATCTCTCCCCCTGCCAGCAACAAGAGGAAAGGAACGATGTGTTTATATAAACAATGCCATTCTACCTTGCCTTCCAATTAAAAAGCAAACCCCAAGTGAATGTATTAGAACACAAAGAATCCCTGCCCTATATTTCCAGACAGCAGGAATGGGAATTATTTCTTTGGATATCTGGAGGACGCACATTTTGGAGAAGGCTGCCCCAGAACTACTATAAAGATACTCAGACACTCAGGCTTGGTAGAAAGAAGGATCTTCCTTAGCTTCAGAGATGAAACATGGGAGTGAGTTCCAAATCTCAGGGACTTCTGCTAGGGACCCTTGGAGGTCTTCTAGTCCAACCCCCTGCCCAAGGCAGGAATCCTTATACCATCTCAAGACAAATTGGTTGTCCAATTTTTTTCTTTAAAATCTCCAGTGATGGAGCGTCTACAACTTCAGGGGACAAGCTGCTGTTCCATTGATTCATGTTTCTCACTGCCAGGAAGTTTCTCCTTAGTTCCATGTTGATGACCTTCTACCAGAGGTGGGTTCCTACTGGTTTGGACCAGTTCTATAGAGTAGGTAGTAAGCCGCTGGTGACGTCATAGAACAGGTTCTGGTCCGTGGGATGGCGCCATCATTTTTGTGGGGGTTTTTTTGGGGGGAAAAACCTTTTAAAAAAATTTTCCAGGGTTTTTTCCTTCTGCGCATGCGCAGAAGCCAAGTTTCCGGCACTGCGCATGCGTCGCCATCTTGTTTTCGGCCTTTTTGGGGGGACTTGTAATGTCTTTGTACTACGCATGCCCATGAGGTGTGGCCATGAGGTGCACGAGGCATCGAACCAGCAGCGAGGTAAGTTAGAACCCACCCCTGCCTTCTACCCATTGCTTCGTGCCTTCACCTGCTTTGGAGTATAAATCAATGCCCCTTTTCCCTATGATGGTCCTGCAAATACAGGTAGTCCTCAACTTACGACCACAATTGAGTAAGTGAGTTTTGCCTCATTTTACGACATTTCTTGCCACCGTTGTTAAGTGAATCACTGCAATTGATAAGTTAGTAACCCAGTTGTTAAGTGAATCTGACTTCCTCATTGACTTTGCTTGTCTTCATTAGGCTAAACCTACTTTTGCGGTTCATCAAACGGTTTAGACCCCCCCCTTGCCATCTTTGTTTATGTGATTTATGCCCCATACTGCTCCCTAAAGCATGCTCCAGGCAATACATGAAACATAAAAGAAATGATAATAAACTCTCATTTGAAGCACAACCACAAAAGGAATTGAAAATGAAAAAGTCAGCATGGAGAGGATTAAAGCTTTGAAAGGTGCAGAGCATTCTTTGATCACACACGGTCCAAATTCCCCTTTCAGTTCATCTCCTGGTGTTTAACTCAAAGCTTCCCCATCTTGTTACCAGCCAAGGCGAAAGAACCCACTAAGCAGGAGGTGGCATGACATTCTACATCCACACACACCCCACGCATACACAAATGGCTACAATGGAAGCCTGGGATGCAGCCTCAAGCAGAGCTGGGTTCTGAATCTTCTTACTGCCGGTTCCCTCAGGGTCGCGCAAAGCGCATGAGCGCACGGCAGTCAAACATCCAAGATGGCAGCGCCCACGGAGACACCAACAGAACCGGCTCCATGACGTCATCGCAGAGTTACTACAGGTTCTATAGAACCGGTAGGAACCCACCTCTGGTCTCAAGGGAAGAGCGTCTCCTCTCCTTCCTTGTCTCATCCTGACCTTGACAAATGAGGAAATGTCTTTTGAGTTTTAATTTTGCCAGCTTTGAGGCGCAATGGTGTGGCACTGCTTAGCCTCTTCCATTAAATGCCAATTTTGAGCTCACTTTCATGAATACGCTTTACATCTATTGTTATATAGAGTATTAATTGAACTGATCAAGGGTCAACATCAGAGCTCAGGGGCAATCCTGGATTATTTGTAAGAAAGCTGTCCCGTCAGAGCCTGAATAAATGGGGGAGGATGAGCCGGAGCTGAGGCTGACAGAGGAACGACCGGAGGAGCAGGACGAGGCAGGGCCTGGTCCCTCCTGCCTGGGAAGGATTGCCAGCAAGGAGGAACAGGTGCAGGACGACCAAGAGAAGAGGGCAGGCAGTGGAGCAGAGGAGCGATGGAGCTTTGGCCGACGAGCAAAGACCGCCCCCTCCTGATCCCCAAACACGGAGAGTGGAGAGGAGGCGGGAGCAGGCCGACCGGACGACTCAGGAGGAGAGCGCCCCGTCCTTCTTCACAAGGCTCACCTGGGGACTGAGACTTAAGGAGACGCCGTTGGGAGGGGCGTTTGTCGGGAACAAACCCTGAATTCTTGGAGTCTTGCATGCCGTTGCTGACGTCTGCATTTTGCTGTGCTTTGTCTTGTGTGCCTTGCCTGGTTTGCCTGCCTCACTGGACGTCTTTGCCTTCTTTGCTGCCTTGCTAACATTGCTTGCTGGACTACTCACAGCCAGAGGCCGTTGGAGGTGCGTGTGAGGGCTTTGCCCCAGGCCTTGCAGTAAACATGGAGACATTTAGGGGAAAGTTGGAGCACTAAAGAGGAGTTAGATCTGTTCTCTGTCTGTGTTGCTTCTGGGTCATCACACATTCACACACAGGCCGAGAGAATCAAGAAGTCAAGAATGCTCGTAATTATTGATCACAACGTTGTGGCCATTTTCACAGTTTCACCTCATAGAATATGCAGACAGGCATTCCAGCTAGTTTTGCACAAAAGCTCAATTGAAGCCATTCTTCCAGAAGAGAGTACGCCTGGCTTATCTTAACTTTGATTTGTTTATTTTTCTTAGCTTAATGGGTTGCACATGCCCAATATTTTTGTTTTATTGAATTGAGTGGGGAAAAAAAACCCAAACAAAATAATGAATTCAGTAATCTCTCCAAGAGAGATGAGCGGTTAAGAAATATGAATAAATAAGTAAAAATAAAGTTTAAAATATAGTGTGAATAGTGCTAGAGGAAGATACAGTATATTATGCCTGGCCTTAAGGGCTTTAATCAACAAACATGCAGAACAGTCCTTGCAGAGGGGAGGACGAGGGTCCCAACCATGTCATCACAGCCCCTCCTCAGAGTTTCACCCCCATACTGGCGGCCAGCCGCCATTTTGGCTTCCTTGACTTGCGTGGTCCTTTTTTCCTTGCATTTGATTCCAACACAAAACAGTAGAAATCTTGGACCCCTCCCTGCCTTACGCTTGAATTTAGTTCCGTTTTGGAAGGAGTCCGGTATCTATACTTCTGGATCTCCTTTATTTAAAGTCCTAATTGGAAATATCTGTTATATTGTGTTATTGTGTTATCTCCCTCCAGCTATTTAAGAGTCTTCCACCGCACTGCACTGCCTTCCGTCAGCCCTTGACGTCTCTTTCTCTCTAATTATTTCATCTTGTACTGGGTAAATCAGTTTCATAATTTCTAGGATATTAAGCACTTAATATGTTGTGTCATTTGAAAACTACATCTTACAGTCAGCAAAGTACATTTTAATGAGCGTTAAGTGGTGTGAAAATACTGATCCCATATAACAGTTGTTTTTTTTTCTTTTCTTTTTTGATTTGGCATGTTTAAATCTCAAACGTTACAAGCTTTGGCATCCTGCACAGAATATCCTTTGAGCAGGTGGCTATGTCGACATTATATTTATATTAATGGTTCATTAAGGAGTTTTGTCATAGGTGGCTGCCATTTCCCCTGCTGGCCCTTGAATGCTGCCTGCCCTGCCCAGGTCAGCCAGTGGCCCTGCCTGGGAAATTCTACAGACTGGCCGGTGCAGGTCAGCCTTCAACTAAACACATCAAAACTGAGCGCAGGAAGGAAGAAGGACGTACTTCAAGTCAGAGCAACATTCCACCTACAGTAACTCAGGGTGGCCTCCACTATTTGACAGCAGAGTCTATTCAGGCAGTTGGCCAGACTTCTCTAAGGCTACCAGATCTGGACTACAAATCAGAGGTGGGGTCCTATTGGTTCGGACCGGTTCTATAGAGTAGGTAGTAAGCCGCTGGTGATGTCACGGAACTGGTTCTGGTCCGTGGACGCCGCCATCTTTTGGGGGGATTTTTTTTCGGGTTTTTTTTTTCTTTCTTCTGTGCATGTGCAGAAGCAGAGTTTCCGGCACTGCGCATGCATTGCCATCTTGTTTTCGGCCTTTTGGGGAGGAAAGTTTTTGGAATTTTTTTGTACTGCACATGTGTGCACTTGCGAAGCGCACGTGTGCCCATGAGGCACGGCCACGTGGCGCAGGAGAAAGCGAACTGGTGGCGAGGTAAGTTAGAACCCATCCTTGCTAGAAATATTTGGATATTTGCTCTGTGCTGCTTTCAGGTGGTTCTGGGGATTTTTCATGGAGTCAGCCAAGGCTATATACACTCTCTTACTCTTACATTAAGGGCAGGAGGGTTGGACGGTGGGTGTGATTTTCAAAATGGAGGAAGAAACATTAATAGCCTGCAGTGCAGAGGTGGGATTCACTTACCTTCCCCTACCGGTTCGCAAATGTGATCGCACGCACTGCGTCTACGCATGCGCATGGGCTTCGGGCTTTGGCGCATGCGCAGTTGCATCTGGGCAGGTGGGCGGATCCTCCCACAGTCACCACTACCTGTCCGTGCGATCTGGATAGAACCAGCTGAATACCAGCACTGCTGCAGTGATGATACCACTTTGGTAGCTGAAAATGCAAATAAAGTGCAAGGCCTATTAAAGTCAAGGAGTGGGGGAGGGGGGGATAGGATCATGATTAAATGATTAAAACATAAAGAGAATTAGCCATCATAATTTAGAATTGACAGTGAAGATTTTGAGGTGGTAAATAGCTTATTTGATGCCACACGTGAAGGTTTAATTTAACTGAGCCTATTCACAGGAACTTCCTCAACTCATGAGAAAAGGGTCCTCTGCATTCAAGAGGGGTTGGACCTAGTTGGCTTAGTGTAAGGGTGTCAAACTCACGTCGTCATGGCGACATCACGTGACGAATCAGAACTTTTTTCCACTTCACTAAACCGGGCGTGGACAGCGCCTGACGCATCCGGCCAGTGATGAAATCCCAAAAACAATTACTACCGATTCTGTGGGCGTGAGTTGGTGGGCGTGGCAGGGGGAGGATACTGCAAAATCCCCATTCCTACCCCACTCTGGGGCCAGACAGAGGTGGCATTTGCCGGTTCTCTGAACTACTCAAAATTTCCACTCCCGGTTCTCCAGAACCTGCTGGATTTCACCCCTGCATCGGGGTCCCAGGCCGGGCGTTTGACAGCCCTACTCTTAAGCTGATCCCTCTTTTCTCTCTTGCCCCTGACTCTGCCGCTGTCTCCTACTTATACCCATTTTAGAAGTAACCATTAAAAGAAGCAGGAGTCAGGATATGTTCTTCAGAGGAACACTTGGTCAAGTAGCCCTGAAAGCCTTGGAAGAGATACTGAACTGCTGTGATGTGTCTATACCTACAAAAATCAGGAACCCCCCCTCAGTTGGTGTCCCTATGGAAGCAGAAGCTGGACCTTGAACAAACAAGGGAGAAAAAGTATCGATACTTTTGAATGTTGATGTTGGGGACGACATGGATAAGCAAGAGAGCAGATAGATCAAATCAACCCAGAGTTCTAAATTGTTCTGAGTAAAAAACATTGTCAATCACACTCATGAGAACATGTGACTCTGCACATGGCCATGAATGTGGTCCAGTTGCCAACTGCCCAAAACTGCGATCACATGACCTCAGAACTTGGAATCTCTGGCTTGTACGTTTTTGGAGGCCCTGCTGGAACTTTGAACGGTTATAGGTTGGGGGGGGCAGCTGTACGCCACATTGTGGGGGTTGAGGAATAGCATACCTGGCACTATATAACTAAGGAATGCAATTTCATTCTGGAATTACAACAATGAATAAAGCAAAGCCAGTTTGGTGTCGTGATTAAGGTGGTGGCCTAAAAAAACCTGTTCTAGTCCTGTCTTAGAAGGCATGAAAGCCAGCTGAGTGACTTTGGACTAATCCCCGTCTTTCTCAACCCAGCCTATTTTAGCTGTCCTGAGGAAAAATAGGAGAAGGAAAGATTAGGAGCCACGGTGGCACAGTGGTTAGAGTGCAGTACTGCAGGGCTACTTCTGCTGCCTGCCGGCTGCCTGCAATGTGGCAGTTCGACTCTCACCAGGCTGAAGGTTGACTCAGCCTTCCATCCTTCTGAGGTGGGTCAAAGGAGGACCCAAATTGTTGGGGGCAAAAGGCTGATACGCTTAGAGAGGGTTGTGAAGCAATGTAAAGTGGTATATAAGTCTAAGTGCTCTTGCTATTATTGGGTATGTTCATTGCCTTGAGTTATTTATAAAAATAATAAAGGGATAAAAACCTAATTTTAAACTAACCCAGTTCTAGATTTTATCCTGGCCCCTTTGGGAGCAAGGGATGGTGGCTGAGGAGCCATTTCTCTGCTGAGTTCCTTAATGCTGTGGCCTAGAGGTGAAGCTCTTCCCTCACAATTAGGAGGTTGTGAGTTTGATGCTAGGTAGAGGTAGATGCAGGGTCTCCTGCTCGGGCAGAGGGTTGGACTAGATGACTGCAAGGTCCCTTCCAACTCTGTCACTCTGTTAAAGATATTTTATTTGGAACCGAGCTGACCATGTGGAGTTCAGCCTGGTCCAGATGGTCTCTTCTAGGCCTATGTCCCTCAAATGCTTGCATGCTCAGCCACCAGCAGCCTGCAGTCTTCTTTACCTGGGATGGGAAAACTCTGAAATTTGGTGAAAGAGAAGCATGGATCACTTTACTTCCCTTGATCAGTTTCCATGCAGTTCTGTTGGTTTCATTTCTGAGCAAATGAAAATTTCGTGGATTATGAAACTTGCTTGTGGTCCGTTCCCGCAATGCTACACTGTGGTCACAGGATGGCAGTATTGCGATGTGCAATAAAATTAACGCACCCTATGATATGCAGAGTTTGGTTTTCCTTTAAATGACACCATATTTTTTCTATTAATGTTTCATTTTACATAATTAGAACTTTGGAACCTAATTAAAATAGATACCAGAAACCTCAATCAGCAACAAATTGCATACTTATCAGAAGCCCATAGTTTGGCTTTTAATGCTTCAGAGACAGGGCATTCGAGCAGCACAAAGGCTGAGAGAGAGGGGGGTCTGGTGCCCCAATCACAAAAGAGGGGGGGGGGTCATATTTTAAGACTCATCAGTAGCTGTAAAATGTGAGGGCCCAAAAGAATGCATCTCCCCTACATAGGATATATTCTATCTAGTACAGCATAAGAATGGGGATCCTATCAGTCTCCAGATGATGCTGAACTGCATGTCCCAGCTGCATAGGAACACCAAGTCAACAGACCATTTTTTTCTCTTTGCAGTTCAAATGAGTGGACGCTGCTAAGATTCAGATGGCTGGTTTGTCTATTTTAAAAGAGGGGCGAAAAACAACTCACCGATATTTGGGTGCACAGTGACTATGAATGGATGGAATTGGCTTCTCCACTAACACCTCCAAATGTGTTACTTCCAGGAGAGGCAAACCGTTAGGGATGACCACAAGAGGGGTCAAAAAAATCAGATAGCACCGCAACCAGAGCCCCGCCCTTAAAAAAAACTTTTTTAGACCCAGAAATCATGGCACCTATCCAACTGGATTTCGGCTTCCTGTTCTTTTTTAATGGGAAGTTAGCATTGCATTATTATCCCAAAGCTGCTTTTTCAGGAGGCAACTGGACTTTCTTGTTTTTTCTTTTGAAGACATTTCACTTCTCACCCAAGAAGCTTCTTCAGCTCTGACAGGTTAGTGCAGAATGGAAGGATTTATATTCTCCAGGACTCCAGGAACCATTTGCACCACTCAGGTGACCCTGAGGACACAGATAAACCTCCAAGTCCTCAAAAAGGATGCAAATGACCAGCCGTCTGCAAGGAATATAAATCCTTCCATGCCACATTATCTTGTCAGAGCTGAAGAAGCTTCGTCGATGAGAAGTGAAACATTTTCAAAAACGCCCCCCAAGAATGTCCAGTTGCCTCCTGAAAAAGCACCTTTGGGACAACCATGACCTGGATGACTTGGAATCTCTACAGATCATTGCATTATTACTTCCCCAAATGCTGTGACCTCAACTGCACCCCATAAGCATCCTAGAGGGGAACAGTGCTAGAGGCCCCTGCACTCCTCAGTGGCTGGCTGGGAAAGTTGCCTACTTGCCCAGACAGACATACAAAGAAAGACCCAGAAAAACAAAGTTAGGACAGTAAGGGGCATCCTGTTCCCTATCTACTTGCTTTGTGATTAGCCACAGTGTCAGGTCTCATCAAACAGTTTTAAGACTGGCAAACCCCAGTTAATTATTTCATCACCGTTAGAGTCACACACAATCATTTGGAATGATGAATCCATCTCTATTCACCTACATCACTTCTACAGCATCCTTCTAAAGGCCTGGGGTCTAGCCCAGTGATGGCGCAGGATGCTGGGAAGGTGATCTTCCAGTTTCTGGTGTGCATATGCACACTGGCCAGCTGGTCTTTACCAGAAATCAGGTGGCCAGTGCGCATGCGCGTGCCAAAAACCAGAAGATCATCTTCCCAGCATGCGCATGCACACCAGGCTCTTCCAGTTTCCGTCTCTCTCTCTCTCTCTCTCTCTCTCTCTCTCTCTCTCTCTCTCTCTCTCTCTCTCTCTCTCTCTCTCTCT
>JANHFT010006050.1:45967-64367 GCA_032467955.1 Pseudoxenodon macrops | reverse complement strand
TATCTATCTTCTAAATATCTATCTATCTATCTATCTATCTATCTATCTATCTATCTATCTATCTATCTACTAAATATCTATCTATCTATCTATCTATCTATCTATCTATCTATCTATCTATCTATCTATCTATCTATCTATTTTTTTTTCTTGCTTCAACAACGGCTAATGCCAGAGATTTGTTCACGAGCAGAGAAAAAGAACTCAACGTCCCTCTTAAAACCGATCTTTACTTTAAAAAAAAAGGAAAGAGGAGGATCAGCAGAAGAATTCTTTCAAGTGCCAGGCTAAAATAAGGAAGCCACTTATACAATGACATTATCAGGTCTCTCTGTCACCTGATATCTGTTCAGACAATGAATCATACAGAACCTCCATTGACCTTCTTCAATGTGTCTAGATAAAAGGATGAAAATTAGAATCCATCTCCTTGCCAAGTGCCACCAGTTATAAATGTACTTTATAGGGCTCATTATCCAAACTAATGGACTAAGGGCGACATCCTTGAAATGGACTTACCAGCACTGACAAAGCCAGCAAGCAATAATTCAGGAAAGATATGTAAATTACGGTGTTTGCTATATTTTTTAATTATTGTTGTGAAAAGATACATTTACATTTGTCATTTCGCTTGGAGGCCGGCGGCTGCTTTGCAACACGCTCAAAATTGGGCTCGAAGCAAAAACAGGGATGATGGTTTTTAAAATGTAGATCCCAAACCCCACAAATACAAATTAAAACATTTTAAATCTTATGGAAATAAAGCTCCATAAACAATAGCTATGTACCATAAAAAAAAAAACCTGAAAATTTAAATTAAAAGGGTACGCTATTCAGCACCCTAAAGGCAAATTTAAAAAAAAAATCCAAACAGGGAACAAATTTGATTGGATTTTCGCTGCATTAGCAGAAATATAATTCTTAGTTTAATTAGACTATAGATGTATAGGGGACACAGTGGCTCAATGACTAAGAGGCTGAACTTGTCAATCAGAAGGTCAGCAATTCAGTGGTTCGAATCCCTAGGGCCGCGTAACGGAGTGAGCTCCCGTTACTTGTCCCAACTTCTGCCAACCTAGCAATTCTAAAGCAGGTAAAAATGCAAGTAGAAAAATAGGGACCACCTTTGGTGGGAAGGTAACAGCATTCCGTGCGCCTTCGGCATTTAGTCATGCCGGCCACATGACCACGGAGAACATCTTCGGACAGTGCTGGCTCTTCGGTTTAGAAACGATGATGAGCACCGCCCCCTAGAGTCGGGAACGACTAGCACATACGTGCGGGAGGACCTTTACCTTACCTATAGATGTAAACACTTTGTTCCCTCATTCCCTCTCCTTGGCATTAGTTTAAGATACAAATGCAGGTATCCAAACTTCTGAGGAAAACAAGCCTTATCTGCAATAATTGAGAAGCTCATCTTGGAAGGACAAATGTTAAGTGTGGGGATAGCCAAGTTTATTAATCCAATGCCATCATTTGGTTCAACCAGGAGGACCTGCCAAATAGAAAGCTGCATGATACAAAGACGGGACATTTGTTATCATCCAGAACATGAAGCTCTGCGGGACAGGAAGCAACTTCCCAACTTCCCTTCTGCTTGAGTAAATTAGTGCCAGGCAGGAAGAATGAGGACCACATGTTAAGTTCTAGTTAAGGTACTGCTCATGCCTATAACAGAGGAATTGGCACTAGATAAAGAGTCCATGGAATTCAGGAAGGGTGGGACTTACCGTATTTTTAGGAGTATAAAACACACTTTTTCCCCTTCTAAAAGTGGTTGATAATTTGGGTGCGTCTTATAGTCTAAATGTAGCTTTTTCAAAGCTTTTTTCCCCAGCCCTAACGAGGTGCTAGCAATCTTCCCGACTTTGCAGGCTTTTTTCATTGCTTCTCTCTATCAGCTGTGCTTTAGAAGCTTTTCTTCAGTCTTAACCAGGGGATAAAAGAATGTGCTGAAGCTGACCAGACTAAGGACGCTAGCCAGGTGAATACCTGGTAGGCAGAATTTTTCCCCTATTTTCTTCCCAAAAAACTCAGGTGCGTCTTATACTCAGGTGCGTCTTATACTCCGAAAAATACGGTAGCTACCTTGCATCTTAATTTGATTTGTTTTCTCTCTTTTAAAACGATGTTCGGATTTATTAGCTTTTTAACATTCCTAAACTGATAAAACAAGCTGAAGACTAGCCCCAGATAAGAAAAGTTTGTTATTACAGCCTGATGTTTGGTTTATCTGTTTTGCGAACTCTAAACAAACTTCTTCCTTACAATTACGCCCCTTCTGACATCAGACCTCATTTTAATGAACGTGTGTGATATTATGGGATACAAATACGTAACCTGTTTGACTACATGTAAGCAGGGTTGAGCTTCAGATCCTTTAGCAATGGGTTCGCTGCCCCGTTGCTCGGTGGGCATGGCCAAGGTGGGCGTGGCCTAACCGGCCACCTGCACCATGGTGGGGGGAGGCATTTTTCACCCTCCCCAGGCTCTGGAGGCTTTCCTCGAGCCTCTGGGAGGGCGAAAACAAGCTTTTCCTTGCGGTCCAGAGGCCGGAAACAGGCTCATTTCCAGACTTCTGGAATCTACAGTAGGCCCGTTTTTTTTGCCCTCCCAGACCCTCCGCGTGGCCCCTGCATTTATCTGGAATGATGAATGGGCCGCATGGAGACTCCTGGGGAGGGGCAGGGCAGGGAGGTGTGGGCATGGCCAGACAGGGGTCGTATTTGGGTGTTCACCGAATCCCGGCAATCCTTGGCTAGAGGATCACCCAAACCCTGCCCCCCCCGGATATAAGTGATTTCCCATGCAAAGGGAAGGTTACTTTTATTCTGTCCAATCAACTTTCCTCTTGCATTTTCTTTGCTGTGTTAACTCTAAAAGAGAGGGAAACATGATGTTCCTTGTTCTCTCTCCCTTTTACCTAGAGAGACCCCACTTTATCAGGGTACCCTAATAAGCTGCTTTTAAACAATCTTCCGACTCGCTTGCTTATTGGGAAGGTAAACTGAGGCAGAACCTAGAGCCAGATTTGGCTTTCTTTCAAGTTTTCTGGTGGCAAAATGCAGAGAAGGGCCATCGTAATGAAATAGTTGAACGAAGAAGCCCTGGGAATCCTAAAACATCCGTAATTGCTATGAACTTTGATTTTTTTTGGATTCACGAGTCCCAGATTAATTATCCTCTTAAAGGGCATTTTGTATTGTATTATTTATATGGTATTATTATGTTGTATTTTTCTAAAGTGAAACTTTCTATACCACATCGCTGTGGTATAGATTTGGCTCGTTATGCTAATTGGGTGTTGGGAGTAAAATATACCAGTATATTTTATCTCAGAAAATGGGAGGTGAAGTGCAATAGAACATCAAATTCCATCTCTATGAATCACAGTAAAAGTAATTTTTTTCCAATTCATATAAAAAAAAAACCACACACACCTCTCTGGCATCTGTTGTATACAAACCAGGAGATGGCATATTTATCACCAGTTACATTTTTTGTGCTTCCTCAGTCTGGCATTAGATTGTTCAGGTAGGCGTAACTACAATCCAGGATGAAAATGGGCGAAATCTTAAGAGAACATTGATAGGAAATAATTTATTATTATTATTATTATTATTATTATTATTCTCTTTATTAATTTGTAGTCCACCTAACTCCCAATTGATTCGAGGTGGCTTACAACCAGCAGCCAATATTTATATATTGAAAGATATTAAAAATGCAATTTACCAGAAGAACAAATAGGAATATAGAAATAATAGAACTGGAGCTCCTCTAGCCCAATTCCCTGCTCAAGCAGGAGACCCTATGCCTTTCCAGACAAATGGGTTGTCTAGTCTCTTTTTGAAAGCCTCCAGTGGTAGAGCACCCACAACTTCTGAAGGCAAGCTGTTCCATTGCTTGAGTGCCCTCGCCTTTAGGAATTTTCTCCTTAGTTCCAGGTTGCTTCTGTCCTCAGTTAGTTTCCATTGTTTCTCTTCTTGCCTTTTGGTGCTTTGGAAAATGGCTTCACCCCTCATCTTTATAGGAAGTCCTTCAAATCTTGCTGAACACTGCTATCATGTCTCCCCTAGTCCTCCTTTTCATTAGACTAGACATACCCAATTCTTGTAACGGTTCTTCATATATTTTAGCCTCCAGGCCCCTAATTATTTTTGTTACTCTTCTCTTTCCAAAGTCTCAACATCTTGTGTCTATTGTGGTGACCAGAACTAGATGCTGTATTCAAAGCTTTGTCTTACTAAGGCTTACTGAGGCTAGAATGTTACGTGACCTTGATTCTTTCTGTCCCTCTAGTAATGCAGCCTAGGATTGCATTGGCTTTTTTGGCAGCTGCAGCACAAAAGGACCGAGCAAAAAGGAGAAAAGGGAGTTGCTCCATCATCCCATTCTCAAGTATCATCCCCACCAGAAAGCCAACTCCACAGGAAGGCTCAACCTGTTTTTATTGAAACTGACTCTAATAAGAAATCAATCCAGAGAATCTGATTAGTCTCTACTTCCTCCGCCATATAATTCCATGAAGGGCTTCTGCTTGAGTTGCTTCAAATGCACCCAAAAATGGTAAAATTTATCTAGTTAATGCCCTTTTGCCTGTAAGTCTCCATCAAGGGTTATCTTTCTTACTCTCTATGCCACGAAAACAACCCTGTCTTCAATACTTTCCTAAATAGCAATAGCACATACACTTACAATTGTTAGAAATGGTATAGGATCTCCTGCCTGAGCGGGGGGTTGGACTAAATGATCTACAAGGTCCCTTCCAACTCTGTTAACCTGCTAAATTAAGACTTTGAGTTCTAGTCCTGCCTTATACTCAAAGCCAGCTGGGTGACCTTGGGTCAAACATTTTCCCTTGGCCCTAGGAAGGAAGCCACTTCTGAGGAACCTTGCCAAGAAAACTGCAAGGACATGTCCAGTCAATCTTTGAGAATCAGACATAATCGAATGGAAGAGGGGGAAAAAAACAGCTCATTTCCCAGAGTTGTTGAATTTCAGAAGAAAATGTGAGGTATAAACTCGACAAGTAATTAAACCTCACCCTATTGAAAGTTTAGTGCCTTTCCGAAGTGGTAACCCAGAAATAAAGTGCAGTTGTCTCTCTAACTATATCAGATGCCTTAATTTGCATGTCTATGTAAATGTATTAATTTGCATATCTACATAAATATTTCTCTGCCTTCTCCTACGCATTTCTCACCAAAGCTCACCTAGTTGTTTTGCATTTTTAATTCTTGCAATCCCCAAAGATTCAGTTGAATCAACCAGCTTTGGAGCTAAGCCTTACAGGAATTCATAAAGTTATGTCTCCATAAAGTATATTGATTTGAAATGCATTAATATTTGAACAATTCCAATGCCTGCCTTGATTTATATTTGATACATATTTTGATAAATATTGTCAATTTAAGCGTTCTTGGGTCGGAGAAGAGCAGAAGGAGGAGGGGGAGGTCTCCTATTTTATTCTGTTTCAAAGGAGCTGTTATTTTCCCTCCTCGCCACAGAAGGAAAGGAAAGTCGCATACAGAAAAAATCAAAATGATGCTTGAAATGGAAAATGTGTGTTTTGACTTGGAAGTAATTGCCACAGCGAGCAGAATGGAAATGTCATTGTCCATAAAGAAGGTGATATATTGAAAATGTGGCACACGTAGTTATCTTTCTCAATGTGTTTTTCCACTTTCAGCATTATTTTGACGACTTGCTGCCTCTTTGTATTTGTTTTAGCTCCCAGTCTACTGACTCTTGGTTGTTTTTTTATTTTTTTTATGATGATGATGATGATGATGCTTAGACAGGAATTCTGCATTCCTGCTTTTAGTGCCCTCCCAAGGGACATTAGTTTACAAAGTAATGAAGAAATATGCACAATCCTGCTGACGGTGAAAACGCGTGTCAGGCCTCTGCATTCTGTTTACGTAGCACAATTGACACTTGCACATCAGTTTGCCCATGGATGCCACCTTGGGCCCTGCTGGGTTTCCTCTCCACCCTGATTTATATTTATATTTTAAACGTGGGTTACAGAATACAGAGAAAGAGAGTTGGAAGGGATCTTGGACGTCCTTCTGATCTAACCGCCTGCTCAAGCAGGAGATCCTACACCCATGATGGCAAACCTATGGCACGGGTGCCACAGGTGGCATGCGGAGCCATATCTGAGGGCATGCGAGGTGTGCCAGCTGCAATGTGCATGCACGCACTGGCCAGCTGATTGTGGAGGGTGGGGGAAGGCCGTTTTCACCCTCCCCAGGCTTCAGGAGCCTTCCGGTTTCCCGTTGTGCTGTTTTTCTCCCTCCACAGGATTCTGTAAGGCTTCCTGAAGTTTGAGGAGGGTGAAAAAAGGCCCAACAGGCCAACTGGATGTTCGTAAGCTTCAGTGAAGCCTGCGTGCATGCACAGCAGGGCAGCACAGGGGGGCAGTGTGGGCATGTGCAGGGGAGAGGGCATTGCATTATGGGTGTGGGCGTGTGCGCGCCATTTTGGCACCTGAGCCGAAAAAGGTTAGCCATCACTGCCCTTCACCATTTCTGACAAACGGCAGTCCAATCTCTTCTTAAAAGCCTCCAGTGTCGGAGCACCCACAACTTCTGAACGCAAACTGTTCCACTAGTAAAGTGATGGCTAACCTTTTTCTTTTTGCGTGCCAAAACTGGCAGTGTGCGCGCTAGCATCCCCATGCGCCCCCCCCCCCATTGGGCCATTTTTCGCCCTCCAGAGGGTGAAAAACGGCCCAACGGGACCTCCAGTTTGCCCATTGGGCTGTTTTTCACCCTCCGGAGACTTCAGGGAAGTGTCCTGAAGGTGAAAAACGCTACAATGGGCAAACCAGAAGTTCGGGAACGGACTTCCGGTTTGCCCGTTGGGCCATTTTTTAACCTCCAGAGGCTTCGGGGAAGCCTCCTGAAGCCTCCGGAGGGTGAAAACCGGCGAAAAATCAAGGCTGAAAATCAGCAATGCCTCGCATGCCCTCAGAAACGGATCTGCGTGCCACCTGTGGCACGCGTGCCATAGGTTCGCCATCACTGCACTAGTTGATTGTTCTTATTGTCAGGAAATGTATCCCTTAATTCTGAGTTGGTTTCTTTCTTTGTTCCCATCTATTGTTTCTTGTCTTGCCTTCTGGTACTTTGGAGAATAGGTTGACCTATTCTCTTCTTTGTGGCAGCCCCTTAGATACTGGGACACTCCTATCATGTCCTTCTTTTCACTAGACTAGACATCCTGCAACCGTTCTTCATATGTTTTAACCTCCAGTCCCCTAATCCCCTTTGTTGTTCTTCTCTTCACTCTCTCCAGAGTCTCAGTATCTTTTTTTATATTGCGGGGACTAAAATTGGATGCAGCATTCCAAGTGTGGTCTTACCAAAGCAGTGGTATCTAGGGGTGGGCTTAATTTTTTTTAGGAAGGGGTTCTCTGCCTGTTTGCTGAGTGGGCGTGGCCATGATGAGCGTGGTCTAGCCAGTCTCCTGCATTTTTGCCCTCCCTGGGCTCCAGAGGCTTTCCTTGAGCCTCCGGGAGGGCTAAAACGGCCTCCTCAGCCTCCGGGGGCCCGACCCGAACTTCTGGTGTTTTTCACCCTTCTTGAGCCTCCACGCACACCCAACACTTACCTGCATCCAAAACAGGCCACGTGGGGACTCCTGGGAGGGGAGGGGTGGGCAGGGTCAGCCAGGAGTGGGGTTTGGGTGGTTCTGCAAACTGCACAGAATCTTAGCTAGAGGTTCTCCCGAACCCTTGCGAGCCCCCAGCAGCCCATCCGTGGTGGTATCACCTCGCGTGATCTTGATTCTATCAAAGTCACGAGAAGTTGAATATAAAACTATAACATTGCATATAAAACTTGTGGCATGCTACAGCTAAATTTTTTGGGGGGTGTATATGTGCATCTGGCAAGGAAAGAGACAAAGAAACGGTGGATGGTAGAAAGTTTAATGTTTGTGTTTCCGTGGAAATACCCTTCGGATGTGGCTTCCATTTAGCAGATAGAGAGTACTTACCACATGTTTTAGGATGCATCTCTGGCTCAAGAAAACCACCTTCTTTTGCCTGAGTAAATCTGATCAGTGTGAGGTACAAGTGGTCCTTGACTTATAAGATTTCATTTAGCGACTGTTCAAAGTTATAACAGATCTGAAAAAAGTGACTTATGACTGTTTTTCACACTTAACAACTGTTCAGGGCATTCCCAAGGCCACAGGATCAAAATTCAGAGTCCTTGGCAACTGACTCACATTTATGACGGTTGCAGTGTCCCGTCAAAAGGGCATGGGATCCCCTTTTGTGACCTTCTGACACGCAAAGTCATTGGGGAAGCCAGATTCGCTTAACAACCGTCTTGCTAACTTAACAACTGCAGAGATTCACTGAACAACTGTGGAAAGAAGGGTCCTACAATGGGGCAACGTTTACTTAAGAAATGTCTCACTTAACAACATGAATGTTGGGCTCAATTGTGGTCATAAGTCAAGGACTACCTGTATTCCTTGTCCTGTAGGTGACAAGGCCTTAGCAGCTGGTCAGCACAAAGCCTGAAATTAGCAAAAAATCTTTTTGTTTAAAAATAATCATCCTGCAAGCTGTGGAAAATACTGATGATTCCAGCATCCCTGGAGGGATTGTCACCAACAGCCAATATGATAGATCTTGGTTGTTGTTGGTTTTTTTAAAAGAACTTTCTGATTTAGCTGAAGAAAGGAAACGTGTAAACGTTGATGTCACTAGACAGGTCTTTATTGGTGTTGCATCTGAAGTGGCTCAAGAGAACTCTTTTAGCAAAGAGCTGACAGTCATTTACACCCAATAAATTAGCTCAATAAATGGATCTGCCTGTTTGTGTCATAAACTAGAGAGCTATTTAATGGGTCCAGATTGGATTTCTCCCCCCCCACTCCCACTGTTGGGATTCTGCTTCCTCCACCTGAAGATGACGATATTCCATAAACAGGCTACGGTTATTCTGTCAATTATGATGCGAAAATATCACAATACCCTCACAATGAATGAGATTCAGGTAGCTCTGAGCATGTCTGCCTGTCCGTCCATCCATCCATCCGTTGGTCCATCTGAGTCCCAGCCTTATCACAATCTCAACCTTGTTTCTGTTCTCCCCCAGCTCCCCAAACACTCTATATTTAAATCAATGATTTTTTTATTAGGAGTCCCGGCAAAAAGTTTCTCTCTCAATGCGGCTAACAAGCCCTCCAGCTAGAAGAGGAAGAATTGTCTGCCACATCTATTCATCATTGCCCTTTATCCCCAGAGCTAGGGTGGGGCTTTGCTAGCAGCTGTGGCTCTTCCGTCCCAAGAATCGGCCCATAGATTTCCACTGCTCTCCTCTCCTCTGCCTTCTGCGCATCCACATGTCAGGCACTGGGCCCAGCTGTTCCTCCTCTTCCTCATCAGCCACCTCCAGACCTAGGGGCTATTGACTCTCCATCTGAGGGCTGACGGACAGCCCAGGCTCCGCCTCTGTCTGTCTTTCTCTCTCTCTGGCAGCTCAAGTCCTTCTTCCCCCTCGGAGCTCTCAGGTTGCCTTGATGCTGACCCTGACTTCCACGCCTCCTCCTCCTCCTCATCTAATTCGGCTGCTGGACAAGCCGCAACACTTTCTTAGAATTATACAGACAGCTCATGTTATTGTTAAGATTATAAATCTCACCCAATTTCAATTTGCTTTTTAAAAAATGTTGCTTAGCCTTGCACTAGATTAAAAGCTCTGATGCAAATTATTTTTAAAAAGGAGAGATGGAAACTTCAACACTACGGGCTTCTCAAGATAGGTAGTTGGTCTCAAAATGTGTCCAAAATATAAGTATTTGAGTCTATTGTGCCTCAAATGACAAATCTGGATTAATTTGTTCCGTGATCAATTTCTTTGTTTTCTTGGCTTTCTATGGTGTTTGCCGACATTTACTCCCAATGCCAATGTTCAAAACAATCAGTGCTTTTTCTATCCTGCTTCTGCAAGGTCTAATTTTTGCTTCCATAGAGAATCACAAGGAAAGGCATTACCTGTATTAGTCTCATATTTGCAGGAAAGCTGTGGCATTGTAACTTTCTCTCTCTCAAAGCTTTCATTGCCATAGGTAGTCCTCAACTTACAACCATTCATTTATTATGAATGAAGGCAAATATACATGTCCCAGGATAATGTTGCAGGATCCAATCTGGGTTGATCACTGGGACCAGAGATTTAGTCTTTCAAGCTTTTTGGACTTGTGCTGGAGCCCATCCTCGGGGAACTCTTCCTCCTCCTCCTCCTCCTCCTCCTCCTCCTCCTCCTCTTCCTCTTCCTTTTCTTCTTCTTCTTTTCCCTGAGGATGAATTCCAGCACAAGTCCGAAAGACTAAACCTCTAATGACCAAGACAGATTGGACCTTGCAACATACCTTTATTGGCCATTTAGAGTTGCAACAGTACTGAAAAAGTTACTGACGATCAATTTCCACACTTATTATGTCTGTTGCAACATCCCCACAGTCATGTGATCAAACTTGGGATACTTGGCAACTGACATATATTTACAATGGTTGCAAAATCCTATGGTCCTAGGATTGTCATTTGCAACTTTCTCCGGGAGCTTCTGACAAGCAAAGTCAATTGGGGGAAGCCAGATTCACTTCACAACTGCACGACTCATTCAACAGCTTCAGTGATTTGCTTAACAACTATGGCAAAAAGGTCATAAGATTGGGCATGATTCCCTTAGCAATTGTCTTATTGAACAGGAAGTCATCAACATAATGCTGAAAGTGGGAAATTTTCATCCTGTTTTTAAGTTAAGGACTTACCTGTATAACCTTCATGCTAGGAAAGCAATTCCATTCCGACTTTGTTTGTCATGTCCTGAGTGGTAAACTTAGATCCTATAATCAATATGATCTTCTGAATATACAGTAACGATGCAATTCCAATCTATTTCACTTTAATTCCCTGATGCTTAAGATGTCAACTTGTACTTGATTCTTTTCATCTTTCATTGTGCTGTTTGTGCGTCTTAAATTCTGTTTCCTGGCTGTACTTCTGTCCTTGCCACTGTGGTTTTTTTTTTCTTTGTGGCAATATCAGCAACTAGACAACCCAACGTTTTTTTTTAAAATCTAGCCATGTCATAAACACCATTCCTAGTCTGCAAGATCCTGAGGTCACCTCAGTAGGATGCTGTATGTACTTATATTATTTTGCCTGAATGGGCAGAATTGCACAAATGAAATGTCTGCATGATTGACAGTCATTTGCAGAGTGCTTGGCTCATACACTCTTTACAGGGTGTTCCTGCAGAACTAGAAATCCAGGGCCGACTGTATAATTGGTACAGCGAGACTGTTGTTTTCAGGCTGTGAAAAATCTTCAGGAGATGGAGGGAAGGGCAATGTAACCCTTTCAGACTTTCTGTCCAGATTTGCTTTGGAAGGTGTCGACATAAGAGCTGTCGTAAAAATATCCCAATAAAAAAACCAAAGACGAAACCACAAACAATCAATCTTACTTTAAGATTCAGAGGTTTATTTCATGAGCAATTTGGAACATGAACAGCCATCATAACATAACTTATATCAATCATTGCAATGAGGTCCAGAGACAATAGCTCGGTCCAGCAAGGAATAACTAATGGCCGGTGGCCCTGAATTCATCCCAAGACATTATTTTTATACTTTTCTGCACACATTTCACAACTTACTTCTGTGTTCTTTCTCACTGACAGACAGTCTCCACATATATCTGTGTACATCTCAAACCTCTATCCATCGGCTACTTTCAGTTCCCTATTTCTCACAGTTTCAACGTTCCGATTACAACTATATTTCAAAACTACGTACTTTGCAAAATCACATTTCACAGCTGCAGCTCAGCAGGATTACAAATAGTTCTGATACACTTTGACATTTTTCTATCTAAAACTTTGGTTCATGTAGCTTTTTAGGGCATGCTATCCTTCCGAGACCTATGGACTCTGGCAGTCCAATAGGCTATTTGTCCGTTTCTCACAGAGCATAGCAAAACTTTGCAAAGAAACACAGCATGCAATTCTGGGAAAAGACACAACTCTGGAGCAGTTAATGGGAATTAAGTCTAAAGTGCTGAATAACCTCTGTAACAACTTTTTTTCTTTTACTTGAAAAATGCTAGAGACTGAATGGAGCTCTTGCATTTTTCTAGCTATCAAACTCTACTAGCGTATGGGAAATATCAAAACTCTTCATCCTTGATAACAGGAAATAAATCCTACTGATGTATCTCTAGTTTTGCATAGAACACAAGTATACTTCTTCTTCGGCAAGGTGGAAACGGGGTAGAGAGGTATGCAGCTGGTTTGACAATTAGACAATTCCTTCAATTTATAGTCTCCAATTAGCAGCTTGATTCCTGCTTGCTGATCTGAACCCATCCGTGTAATTTACTTGACAATAGTTCAAAAGGGCTTGGTCACTGCCTTCTTCTGAGATGGTTTTTAACGTCCCAGTCTGATCCAGAGCCACTGCATTTTATGGTAATTTCCCATAGAAATACTAATTACCTTATTTTTTGGAGTATAAAATGCACTCCCCCCCTAAAAGAGGCTGATAATTAGGGTGTGTCTTATACTCCAAATGTAGCTTTTTCAAAGCTTTTTTTCAGACCTAAAGAGGCGCTAGTGAGTGAAGCAATCTTTGCAGGCTTTTTTCATTGCTACTCCCTCAGAAGGAGCTTTTTTCAGTCCTAAGTCTTTGCAGCCTTTTTTCCTTGCTACTCCCTCCAAAGAACCTTTTTTTTCAGGTGCTAATGATCTTCCTAGCTTTGCATGCTTTGTTAATTGCTTCTCTCTGTCAGCTGTGCTATAGAAGCTTTTTTTCAGTCCTAATCAGGGGATAAAATAATGTGCTGAAGCTGACCAGACTAAGGACACTAGCCAGATGAATACCTGGTAGGCAGATCCCCCCCTATTTTCCTCCCCAAAAACTAAGGTGCTTTTTATACTCAGGTGCGTCTTATACTCTGAAAAATATGGTATTTCTTGACTGCTTGTTCCTTTACTGTTCATGGTTGATTATACAAAGCAGAAGCTGTCCACCATTTTGATTTCTACATTGACAGTTCTACTGGTTGTTCTCCCTATTGTCATTAGTTTGATCTTCTTTATGTTTAATGTTAGTCACTTTTCACTGGGCTCTTTGACTTTTAGTTCTAGGGATATACTCTCCTCTTATTGCCATCATAGGAAGAAAGTGTCAAGTCTATTTGAGCATCTGGGTTCCAACAGATACATTTATTTCCCCTCAGTTATTGGAACCATATGCGAGGAATTGTGTGTGTGTATGTCTAATCTGCCTACTGCTGAGTTGTCCCAGCAAGACTTAAGCCTTTGTGAATGCTGTCACACTGAGATGCTAGAACAGGTTCACACGTAGCAATGAGGTGAATGATGCCAGGACATATATCAGGCTTCATACCGGTGTTGCCTTTCTGGTGATAAAAAAGTCAAAATACAAAAATGGAAACAATTTGATAGTGCCATCTCCTGATTATATAGAGCAGAAGTGTGATAACTAAGGGATTCGGTCCTTTGATAAACCAATCTCACAGAAGAAAAACAAAGTCAACCTTTAAAAAGGAGAAAATATAAGCCACCTTTTCAATTTTAAGTATTAAAGTGCAAACATTCGATGATGAAGAAGACAAATTGCAGGTCACAGTCATACAGGCTAAGTAGTTAAAAAAGGAAAATCAAAAAGAAACAACAGTACTTTGCACAAAGATGGTGCTTGTCTACTATAAACTGCCCCAAATAAAACATCATAATGAGTCACTTCAGAAATATTATAGATTCCCCAAGGTGATTCTAAAGAAAATATATACTTCATGAATATAGCCTGAGAGACTAATGAAAGGTTTGTTCAAACGTAGAAAATAGAAGTAAAAAGCCTGGCTCAATTCATGCCTATGTACTTCTGTTTATCTGTTTCTACAAAAATAGAAAACCTAAATCACCTGGCTCTTTGCTTTAACTTTCAGAGCCATTAAAGCTTTTTAGTAATTTCTAACTTTAATTGGAGGCTGCTGGGAACGGTGGAAAGCCAATTCTTCATCTGTCCTCTGTTAATGGATTTTTACTCTCCCTTTTGAAAAGAAAAAAGAAAAAAGACTGAAAGGCTGGGGTGACCTGACTCTGTCTATGAACCAATCATAATGTATTTGTAGGTTCTGAGATGTATAACCTATTTCTTGGTAAAACCTATATGGTTGCTCATCTTGCTTACGCAACAGTAGATGAGACACCATAACAAATTCACAATCCAGGTACATTTTATTGGGTTCAACTAACCTCCCACTCCAGCCTCTAGAGAAAGACTAGGAGGGACATTGTTCTATAGGGCAGGAGCCATAATAGAGAAGGCAAAGAACCGTATTCTGAACTTTTTCAAAAGTAAAAAACTAGCTAGTAGTGTAGAGATGATTCAGAGGAAATGTGATTAAAACAGTAAGTTATTAATCCAAAAACAGCGCAAGAAAACTGGGGGGGGGGAGAAGAACTGTGTATACTATGGGAACAAGATGCCTTTGTGAGGACATCTATAACACCTATAAAATGTTATAATGAAAGCAAGATGGGCTTTTCTATTATCACAACTGGAAATAGCAGAACAAACAGTTTCAGAGTGGATCTGTTGGTTTCAGATTATACAAGGATTTCACTGAAAATTCAAGCTGAATTCTTCCTTGTGTCATGATAGAATCACAGTGTGTGTTTCTATGTCTTTCTAGAATGTTGACAACAATTAAAAGAAAAAAATGCATCACATCCACTATATATATATATATATATATATATATATATAGTGGATGTGATGTATCTTATGGGAAAGATGAAATTCAAGATATGGATACCATTTTTGATGGTATAAAGTCTTCCCCTGAAATACTTTATAATGATTTCTTTCTGTCTTTCTGTCTGTCTTTCTTTCTTTCCTTCTTTCCTTCTTTCCTTCTTTCCTTCTTTCCTTCTTTCCTTCTTTCTTTCTTTCTTTCTTTCCCCAGAAAACTTGCATTTGTATTGACGTGAACCTTGAGTACAAATATTTATTAATAAAATAAGTGCAGCATGGTCATTTGGAAACTGAGAAAGGAATAAAATATTAAAATGTCAGGTGATATAGAAGTGTGTCTTTTAGGTTGGTTCTTTCTATCTGAAAAGTCTCCAGCACCCGGTCATTGTCATTAGCTGCTCAACAAATCAAGAAAAAATATATAATTGTATAAGAATGGAACAGAACATTTTTATTACAGTCACTGACCAGTTATGTCATAGTATTTCCAGAGCTTGAATGGAAATACATAAAAATGTCTAAATAAATTGGAAATAATATTAAAATTAAAAAAATCAGAGCAATAAAGTACAACTTTTACAAACAATTTTTCCCCATAAGGAATAATGTAGTGAGTCACAAGGCAGCTGAAAAGTTCTAGCTTGTGCGTTGAGTACCAAACAAATGAGCACTGGGTCAAAATTTTCATGTCAAAATGCATTGAGGACCAAATTCGATTAGTTTCAATGCAGTTGAGTACCAAGGTACTACTGTAGATATGTAAATATCTTTCCACTCTGAAGGTTCCTGAAGGTTGAAGGTAGTGCATTAAATGTAAAGATCGTAAGTTATTTTGTAGGAGCAACTTTATAAAGTTATTTTGCTGGGACAATTTTTTTTAATTTAAATTCTCTTCTCAAAATAAGGAAAGAGCTATTGAAAGAGATAGTATTATCTCTCAACCAATCGAATCCATTACTTGCAGTTGGACATCTTTTTTTAGCTTTAGTGAAGACCCCAAAAATGCAAGGCTGGTAGAGCTAGGATGGTATTTTGTACTTTTGCCTTGCAAGTCTTATTCCAAATTGAGTAAATGTTATCTAATAGTGGGCTAATCTTCAGGAAAAATATATCAATTTAATCAGTAAATGATATATTTCATCCAAAATCCTGCTTCTACCAAATCTGCCTCCAATTCCATGAGAAATATATTATGGGAACTCAAAGATAGTTCTGAAAATCTTCTGGCTAATCTCCAGATGATCTAAATCAATATGTTCACACTGCAGAGATGCAACAATTTTTATTATGTGAAATAGGACTTTATTTGACCATGGCAAAATGCTAAATGTTCAGTCCTTTATACACCTGTCCAAGTGACCCCACACTTAATACGGTAGGCACAGAGACTTCAACACCAACCTTGAGGCTAGATCCACAAGCCTGAGCAAGAACCTTTTTGGCAGCAAGGCAGATAATATCCCAGTAGGCCCGCTAACTAGTCTATATGTCCCACTTTTTTGCAGACATTTACAGCCCACAATTTGAGAGCAGAGCCCTTGGTCCCAGAAAAAGTGGCTTTTTCAATAAATGCCATTCCCCTTTCCCAATGTATTATATACATTTAGTTATTCATTAATATTAATTGCCTATAAAATAAGATACTCCAATTATAATATTAATTTCCTTATACATGCAGCCCACACACACACATTGTATATATACGTGTATATAATATCTGCAATGGAACAGCAGATGATATGGTGATGTAGAAGTGAAATCTCCCTTCCATCAGTTCTGCTTGTTTTAAGGGGAATGTGCCATAAAAAGCTGACTTTTCTCACCCATTTCAAGGATTGTTGTATGGGGGGAAAACTTTCTATTTACATTTACCAAGAAATTATGAATGTGCATTTATTTATTCCTTTAGATGTACATGGCAGTGCATTAATGCAACTGGTATCAGTTTCCTTCAAAGAAAACATCACTGAAACCCTTATAATGCCACCTTCTCAACCAACTGTAAAAACTTATACAGTATTTCTATTTTTATTTCATTTCCACTTCACTGCTACCTTGAAATTTAAAATGGTTTAATCTTATCCTTTAACCCGACTGAGTGAGATATTTTATTTAGCAAGTAGCCATCAGCCTTCGTGGGCCTAATGTTGTTTAAGAAACATTTGCCAGGAATCAAATGTTAAAATAATCTATTTTGCTTTTAGCTAAAGAAAATTATCTCTTAACTGTGTATGACACAGTAGCATTTCCAGTGCCACATATACCATATATGATTTTTGTGGATAGGTATATTAAGATATTTTGTGTATACAACTATATGTGCAATGCTTACACAATTTGCAATATTTAACATGCATTAACCAATTGATGTGCAATCAATCAATTGATTGATTGATTGCACATTAATGCAAATTATCTCTGTGTCTTCTAAAACACTATGAATTGTGATTAAGACATGGCTCCTCCACACATAACATTTTATCAGTTGGAATTGGTTCTGTGCTCTTGCATTGTGGCACTAGAATTCTTCTTCAGATGAGTCCATTAACATTCCTGCAGTCAACATAGGGTTGATCTTAATGACCTAAATGGTTCCTTCCAACTCCATGATTCTATGATGGCTCAGCTATGGTGCAGGAAGGAATATTGTGAAGGTAACTTTCAGCATTTTTACTTTTGCACTAAGGGTGCAAAGTAGATTGATTCCAATTGGTGAGAACTCTCTTGCCTCCGCCCCACCCTGACTTCTTGGCTATTTTCCCACCCTGCTAAAGTCAAAGCTTTACATCAAGCCATGTACAGCTTTCAGTGTTTTACATCAAGCTATAAAAACGAGTATCCCTTATTTTGGTTAAAGTGCAGGCATTGTATGGGGGGGTACGGTTAAAGATGCTGAGCTTGTCAATCGAACAGCCTGGGTTCGGGACCTGAGCACCTCACAATCAGGTGAGCTCCAATTCCTTACTCCAGCTCCTGCCCACCTAGCAATTGAAAAGCATGTAAATGTGAGTAGATTAATAGGTACCATTTTGGTGGGAAATAACAGCATTTTGTGTGCCTTTGACATATAGCTATGCTGGCCATATGACCACAGAAGTTGTCTTTGGATGGCACTGGTTCCCTCGGCCAAGAAACAGAGATGAGCGCCGTGCCCTACAGTTGGACATGACTGGACAGGGAAACCTTTACCTGTTTGCAGGCATTGTGATTTTTAAACCGAGTAATTGGAGGTTCCCCCTCCCTTGCTGGGAAAACAAATGCAACCAGACAACCCTGAAGGTGGAACTGACTAGAGACCAAGTTTTGAACTGCCCCATTATTTGACTGGAAGGCGCACTGACCTTCTTCTGAAGAACGGTGAGTGTTGTGAGTGATCAATGTCTAATAAGCCATTTTCAAAAGGTTTCCAAAGGTTTAGGGAATGAAAATCTCATCAGATTGCTTTAAAAAAAAGATCAGTTCCACCAACATCTATAGAGATTCTCAGACATCCAGGTCATGGTTGACCCAAAGGTGCTTTTTCAAAAGGCAACTGGACTTTCTGGTTTTTCTTTGAAGACATTTCGCTTCGCATCCAATAAGC